>VYXH01012333.1:462247-491551 GCA_013397275.1 Burhinus bistriatus | reverse complement strand
AAAAAAAAACACACACAACAAAACAAACCATGAAAAGGAATGTATAATCACTTTTGCAGGGTACCTTTCCGCTCCAGCTTGCAGAGTCTGCCCTGCCATGTACTTTTCCCAGTGCAATAAGACTTGCGAAACATTTTACACAAAGGGCACCTCAAACTTTTCAAGGGAAACAAATTTCCCGCGGCCCCACCAGCAAATTAGGCGGAGGCCTTTGCTGACAGCTCCCATACCGATGAGGAAAAATGCTCCAGTGAAATTTGAACATAGAAGTGAAATTAAAAAAATAAGAAAATGTTTGTTTACACAGGAGATGCAGGAAGCTCCGGCCAAACATGCATCCAAGTGCATCCCCGGCTGCTGGGTTTGGACTCTTGGTCAAACAACTCTTGCAGCGCCCGGAGGAAGCACGCGCCCAACACGCTACCACCATTTTTTTTAGCATCTACAAAAATGCCAAAAACCCCCTACCTGGATGGCACTAACCAATACTGCAACATGGAGGTGTGTAAGATGGCAGGTTAAAAAAAAAAAAAAAAAAAAAATCTTTACAAGAATAATTTAGTTGTCGGCAGGCAGAATGCGATGCCAACTCCGCCGAGTAATACAAGTGCATCTCTCAGAGCCATTCAAAAAAAAGCTGGTGCTTAATTTGAGGCATGAATCACTGAGAAAAACCCAGACCATGAGGAAAGGCAGCTAATGAGATCTGGAATATCGGAATGGGAGGGGAAAGGAAAGGGATTGCAATTAATCTTCCTAAGGAAGAAAAAGGCTGGGAAAACTCTAGGAAGGTTTTGTGCGAGGATTTATCTGCACTTGCAGGAGCTCAGCAAGGTTAATAACCTGCTTTTCCTACAACGCCACACATAAATATGCAATTTTAAGGTACGGGCCAACTTTGTAAGTTTATGCTCAATAGTTCCATTTTGATCTTCCTCCTTAAAACCTGACTTCCAACCACATTTTGAAAAGGAAACAAGTCCTATACTTGTCTTAACACATGGGCAACACCTGCTCCAGCGCTTTTGGTTTTACTGTACTTTTTGTGGTTTGGGTTTTGTTTTTTAAAGCCCAACCTAACAGGCTTAGGGAAAAAAAGACCCGTAACCAGTTTTGGGAACAATAGAGAAAAAGACTCCATTCATTCACTCCTTTGTTTTCAGGAAACTTATCCTGACATCTTTCTGTCAATACATTGTGAAAAATGCAGAAAATGCAAACATAGGCAGGATGGTCTTTCAAAGGGAAAAGGTACAGCCCTGCTTTGGCTCCCAGTTTCTTCTGACCAAGCCTATATTCTGGGACATTTCTGTATCATCAAGAGACCTTTTTACTGGAAGTTTTAACAAGCACGGAAAACACAGCAGCATCCCACTTGCCAAGTGTAATTTGTTTATGCAAGTTTTCCAGAATCCATGTTCTTTTCCCTCATGGAAATCTAATGTCCATTTGCAAGGAAGGTATTTAAATGCTATAATACGAGATCTGAGCAAAGCTCAGCACTGCTGTAGCGTAAATTGGCTCCCACTATGGTCAAGCAATTTTTTTTGTATGAACACTCACGTGACTGAAGTTCAGTATTGTCCCGCAGTGCTACACCAAGGTCATTATTTCAGATATCACCCTGACAAGTAGTTTTATTAAAAGAAACAAGATTAAAAAATTATGCAGAATTCCAGACAGAATTAGCCCATAATTCAAGTGAGCAGCTTGAAGCGCGGATCAATGCAAAGCAAGATTGCTAGCACGCCTATCGGCAATGAAGCCATCCCCGGGCTAGCGTTTTTTCCAGGGAGCTTTGAGATGAAGATTAATGGAGACATGAGGACAGCTCTCAGTTTAACCTGTCAGCCAGTGACTTCGGACTAAATTGAATTATGAATTGTTGATCCCATAAGAACGCTACTTAGATGTTTTCTTGCAGTGTACATCGCTCTAAGATGCTATCCATCAAAACGAAACAGAAGAGAATTTTTGGTCAGCTGTGCATGATTTTTCCCAATTAATTCATTAATGGAGTTTGAGAGAAATATTCGGAAGAGTGCCACATGGAGTGAACAGATAAATGTCCTACGGGACATATTTTCTAACTTAGCCTGTATTTAAGGCAAGCATTAAATAACAAAATGAACAACAGTAAATGCAGTTCTTAGTACTAACATAACATCAAAAAACCAAAATGTAGTTAGTTTTGTTGATTCATTTGCTGTGTCAAGTATAACACATCGCTAAATTTCTACTAAAAGGATATCATTCACAAAGACCATTCCAGCGCTACCTGGAGGTGTGCAAGTGACAATTTGAAGCGCTAAAGCCAGCCTAGCCTGTGGTACAGGAGTGGTATCCCAAGTCCGTATGCTCAAATGCCTCGGCAGCATCTCTGGTGGGTTTTGAGCTGTGGTCTCTGCAGCGGCCCATGGGAATCCACAGGAGGGGACCAGGAGAGCACCTCCACAGCTGCTACACAGCACGCTGCCCCTTAATGACTTCTAAGGGATTCACGCCCCTGCTGGAATGGCTTTAAGGATGTACTAACCAAAAGATGTTGAAAGCCACTACAGAAAAGTACCGGCTCTGTGCCCTGGAATGGGTTTGAATTTGCATATAGAGAAGAATAAATCAGGATAAATCACATTCGGTATCATGACAGCTAACCATAAATTTTAATTTAGCTGACGTGATACCAAACATGACATCCTGGACTAGATTGACCACAAAGTTGTGATTGATGTCACACAAACTAACTTGATGCTTAAACACATTAACATGTTGCTATTTAGACCAGCCTTAAGTAAAACCTCAAAATTCTACCAGTATTTTCAAATCCATTTAGATGAAGAAATATCGATGCAACAGCCATCCAGCTTTTCCAAGGAGATTACAGTGCCTTTCATGAAAGAAGCCAGGAAGCAATTCTACATGCCAAGTTGGTAAACAGAATTAAGATTTAGAATTAGAAGAGTAATAATTCCATTTTTAATCAGGGGAAAATGGCAGAAATAATTGAAAACTAATAATCATTACAAAAACCCAGCTGAAACATTTGTTGATTTTAAATTAAAATGGTCTTGCATTGGACTAAGAGTTATATTTAGAATATTTGTCAATGCTCTCTTTAAAAAAAAGCACTTAAATTTACTGCATTTTTAATTAAAAAAAATAACCTACAGGACTTGGAAGAAAAACCTGGTACAGCTTTATGGATTACTCTGCTGCAAAGAAAAACACTGTAGTGTTAGCTCCATCAAGAACACCTAGAAGAACTTTATCACATCATTCAAGTGAAGTTCAAAATACTATGAATATAAAATTTTACTAGTAAGAAATTTAGATAGTGCAGTATTTTCTCTTTTCTCCTCACTCCTACATTTTGTGATTTCATCACATTGTCTTAATCTTTTCATGTATTAGCAAGGGATCATAAATATCAAGAGGAGGGCTGGTTAGGGTGCGGTGGCTAAAACCATCCCCATGGGTGTATCCAAGTGCACTGCTCTGATTTTCACTTGGACGTACAGGCTGAGCCATACGGCTTAATGCCATATTTCACCATCGCTGCTGCAGGGGCAGTAACTTCCAACAAGGGACCGGTATAGACAGCTGTGGGCAGTCAGTGACTCAGTGCCCAGTTTAATTTGCTATTACAGAAGACAACACCCTTAGCTACCTTTTCTTCGGCGCTTTCAGGACCGAGCGCTCCACACACAGCTGCTGCCCCAGCCGGATCCTATGGCCCTGTGGCTACTCCATTGCACACCCCAAACTCTTCTCAGCTAGTGGGAGTTTTAGAGGCATGAGGAAACCTAAACTCTGGTCCCCATACAACCTTTTTGGCAACAAAACCAAAAGAAGTCAGTTCTCCTGTGATTTTGTAGAGACACAGATGCCCTGATATCAATATACAGGTGCTCTCTGCTGCTGCAGCTGAATGTCCTTTGCATGGGAAAAATCAACTCCACTGGTGCTCTTGGTACCAACAGCACTGAAGGAGGCAAGGGAAACTTCACCCTAAGCGGGGAGACTCTCACCTGGGGGGGCCTACAGACCTCCAGGCATTTCCAGAGGGACGTAGCACTGGCTCAGCCCTCTGAGCATCCTCACGCCTTCAGGAGTTGGCTGCTCAACTCCAATGGCACAGTCCAATGTGCACGCACATCCCTGATGACCGCTCAAAGAAAATGGCTATCTGCATCAGTCTGCAACAAGCTCGAAGTATTTAGTCAAAAAAAACCCCCTCAGTTTCTATATGGAATCACGATAACCCGGCCCAGGCATGCAATTTTGCCTCACGCTCTTAGGGATCAAGCTCTTCACATACATTTATGATTAATCCTGTGAGCACTATTACAATGTCATAATGAAAATAAAATAACGGCTTTCAAACCTGGCTATTGAGATAATCACATTCAGCCAGAAACAACCAGAGAGCCAAAGTCTTCAAATTCATGATTGCCAGTAAAACAGCTAATGCTAACAGGTAGCATTTCAGATCACATTCTGTACTGCTGAATAAATTCAACAACATCATACAATGCTGTCCCATCGGGTAGATCTATTTTCTGTTATTAGCCTGATGAAATAAGCTGCAGTACTTATATCGGGCATGTTCATGTTCCTGTTGTTTTCTTTACACTTAGCACCATCGCTTATTTTCACGTATTCAAAAAGATTTTAGGAGAACAGTCAGATCAGACGCATGGGGGATGTTTTTCAAAGAAGGGCATGTGCCTTTAGAACTGAGACTCTTTTTTTTCTAAAGTTTTAATTTCTAGAGGATTCTGTTCAATTGCAAGCCAAGAATTTTGGCATGCAGCACCCAGGCTTTCTGACAGGTTTATTGGTTTATTCAGTTGTGAAGCTTAAGCAAAGTCTGTATCTTATTGCGAAGGTACTAGATTAGGGCTCCACTCTCGACCTTAATTCCATGCATTTACAGGCAAGTATCTTAAATCTCCCTGTGTCTCAAATCTCCTTTTACAGATGGAGAAATTACTTTCCTGTATCACTGAAATAAATCAGAATAAATCCATTTATATAGGTGAGGTGCTCAAGCTGGTGACGTGGTGGTGACAAATACCTAGTTAGACAGAAGGGACTGTGCTCAACACCGCATAATTTCATCAGAGCATCAAAAAACACAATGTCACTTTGCTTTACATACAAGGCCTCTCTAAAATGAAGCGAAAGGAATCATATGCACCTCCTTAAGAGACGACCAGAATTAGCCTGATATACAGACCTGTAGGACCCACTCAATTACTTCGAGATAACATTGCAATAAATTGTAGGGCAGGCATGGTGCAATATGAATCCCTGCCCTCCGGCACTCATCTATAAGGTTTAAAAAGAGAGGTCGGAAGAAGATAATCCTCTTATTGCTCTATCAGTTTTACTAGTAGAGACTCCAAATGTGAAATTTAGTCATGCTTTAGCAATAAAAAAGTTATTTTCATTTGCCTACATCCCAAACCTGCCTCTCAAGAGCTCCAGCTGGGAGCCTCACTGAGCTCCAGGAGTGCCTGCAGCATCGTAGCATGGAGGCAGCAGTGCGGTGGGTCCAGCCTTGAGCACCCACCAGCTCCACCTAGCCAACCCTTCCGGCTTTTGAAAGCCCTTTGAGTGGGGAGCTGAGGAAGTGGGCAGGAGGGGAGGTTGGACATGCCTCCACACAAATGTCTTCATTTCTGAGACCTCCAGAGAATTTTGCCAAAGATCTCACTGCAACAAGTTTTGGTACCTTCTGGTGCCAAGAGGGTAACAGAAAGCAAGCACCATCAGGAAGGCATGAAGTCACTGTCTTGCCCTTCTGTACAAATTTCTGAGTAACATTAAGATGTGACTAACACCTTTTTGCAGATTGCAGCAAATCAAGACATTTTATTGCCATTTAGAGAATGAATCAGTAGCTCAGAGAGGAATAAAACCTTCTAAAAGCTTTTATCTTCCCATATTCAAAAACACTTTTTTTTTTAAGACACTTTGATAAAAGAATAACTTTAAATACCTGCTGAAAATGCTTTAATCCTTAATTCTTTCTCATCAGTATTACATGCTGCCAAAACCCGTCTGTTGGATTTGTTTTACTTCTCTCTCTGAGTAATCTAGGACTAAAGCACATTACAGAAAAGTCAGTGGAAGCAACAGGTGGGCAGAGGTTTCAAAAATCTGATGCTGCTCCCTTAAGTGACTCATTTTGGGGTTCAACGAGCAAAAAGTGCATTAAACTTTAAAGGGATTCCTGTACAGAAATAGCTCTCCACAGCTGGCTGGTCTCAGTAAGTTTAAAGTGAGATGCACACTCTGATGAGCAGGTTCAAGATTGCTCTTAAAAAGCTGGCTATCTGCAGCTTGCCTGTAATCTTGTCTAAATTACAGGCAAGCTAAGGATGGCCAGCTGTGCTTCTCCTAAACCTGCTGTGAGGAGGAAAATCCCAGTCAGATGGGGGGGTATCCAGCCATCTCGGGCAACACAGGCTGGGGAACCATTTCAAAAACAGGATGATCAAGCTGCAGGCTTGTGATGAAAACAGCAAAATTGGAGCAGGCTCTGGTGGCAAGCAGGATCCGGCCCCCCGACTGTGCAAAACCCTGGAGCTCAGACTAAGACCCCATTTCAGTGCAAGGGTGCATGTATTTACAGGGGCTGTCAGGTAGGTCTATGTCCTGGAAATGAGGTCAGCTGAACCCTAAACTGACTCCAAAGGCAATTCCTCAGATTTCTTGTTCCTCTTGTAGATGACAGATCTAGGCTAAAACAACTTAGGGTAAAATGCACCGGAAACATGCAAAATATATTTAATAAATATCAGGAAAACTTTGTAAATGTTCCTTAATCCACAAAATCTGTGTGTGAGGAGCCATCTTCCTTTACTGAGGCACTGAGACACCAAGCAACCATGCCTGAATTGTGGGCTAGTCATAGGTAGCAGGAACCCATCTCCTACTCCAACCACCAAACTACACTCCCTGCTAGAGGCAGCCCCTTTCATCTCTTCAGAAAATCAACACTGAAACCATCTTACAAGCCTTTGGTGGGGGGAAGGAATACAGCAGAGCCCTGAATGCAGACCAGGAACCTGAAGGTTTACTTGCATAACCTCACTCAGTACATTTAAGATACTGTTATGTGCTTGTCTCATGAGCACAAGGCTCTGCCTCCCCAAAAAACACTACAGCTGAGAAGCGACCCCCCCAGCCCTTGAGCTAAGAACAGCCTCCACTGACACTCCCAGAAGGAAAGCCGGGTTCCAAGGAATAAGATGCCATCCCTGCATAGCAGCTTCATAGCTCTTTGCTACTCTACATCAACCACACATTACAACGTCCTCAGCCTTTTATCATTGTGCCATCTCTATAGCTCTGCACATTTTACTATAGAGGATGTTATTTTTTTTCTATTAATAGATTTATTTGCAATTTCACCCGCCTGACCACTCACTGTCTAGGAGCTGTTGTTTTACTGGACTCCTTCAATTAAACTTCAAAGACTTCAACCTTTTTTCCCCAGCACATTTGTACTCAGCACCAAGCAAACATTTGTTGCAGCGCTTCACTGTTTACTTTCACAAGACACATTTCTCTGATGTTCTACATTGCTGAATTATGCAAAAATAGCATACTCCACTGACATACTTCCTATACATTTGCAAGTTGTTATATCTGTATTTTATACACACAAGGGCATGTTCTCTGGAAACGTTTTTCTTCCGAGACACCATCCACCCCAGTCACCTCCTGAGAGCTGATCGTGGACCCTGCTGTATTTATACTACGGTTGCATCTGAAAGCTCCAGTATGGAATGAAACCGGAGCTCCCAGCTGCTTTACAGTCACACAAGGATATGTCATCCTTGGTCCAGGAGCTCACACAAAGCTGTAGCTGTTTTCCCTATCGTTGCAGGCTCAGGCTTGTCAATTATTTCATCGCCATTTATTTGGTGCTGGCAGGAGAAGCTATGCCATGCCACATGCAATGGGGCAGTCCAAGCTCCTGTTTCACATGGCACCTAATACTTTGGGGGAATCAGCCCACACCATCCGACAACGGAGACCAGGTTTTCGACAGGTGTAAAGTGGCTCAGCCTCCTGTTTCCCAGGAGGACTAACTAACGCACACCCAATGAGACTCCAGCCCCTGCAGCGTTGGCCAATACGTCCGATTAGGAGAGACCAACCCCTATTTCTACCTCTCTCTCCTCCAGGCCCATCCCATCCCAAATCCTTGCCCTTCCCCACAGTCTGTCTGCTGCCAGCTTTTCCCTGCTCCCTTACCAAACACCTTTCCCTGGAAAAGGAGATCCCAACGAGGACAGCTGTAAGGTCCTCAGAAACACGAGGTTTCTTTGTTAGCTGTGAAGCCCCGTGAGCCAAACAAGGCTGCAGGTAGACCTTCCCTGTAAAGCCTCTATTTCCAAATAACCCTGCCCCCTTCTCTCAAAGGCCCAGCTCCAGCACCCCCAGCCCTGCAGACGTTTTTACTGTCAAAGCCATGCTCCCAAAAAAGCTTTGATTTCTTTCTTTTCGCTTGCCCAGAAGCATAAATCAAAATCTGGCTGTGGTAGGTACCGCAGTTTTCTCATCTTCCCAGACAGCCGTGTTCTGCTTATTCCCCGCATTACTTAATGTTATTTCAAAATACAGACTCCAGCTGTTTAAGTACCCACGCGGATGTGCAACTTTGCCCTCCTCTGGCCTCAACCCCCTGCTGCAAAAAGGCTGGAGGACACATTTCAGCAGAGAGGCACCAGCTGTCCCCCAGTCAGGGAGGACAACCCATGCTGCTGGCCACTCCAGCAAGGAAAGACAAGGGGCTCACAGGGACACTGCCAATAGGTCCAAAGTCTTTGTGGAGCTCTAGATATTTATACAGGTTTACCAAGTCCAGGTGGCCCAAAACAACTGACTGTATCTACTTCCTCCTCAAAAATCTCCAGCTCCTTTTAATTTCCCTTTTAAAAAAAGCCCATAAATTCCAAACTTGAAGGTATGTTCAGGTAACCATGTCAAGCGTAAAGACCTGTTTTAAACAGTAAACAGAAGCCGATATGTCATGCATTCATTCATATACCGGGAATGACAGCTTGAAGGGACATATCAAATAGTATGACTTTCCAAATTTTAAAAAAACAAGCTGATAAATTACAGTGATTTATCATTCCACAACAAAGTACACTGACAAAAAAGTGCTTCCCAGAAAAAGATTACCAAGAAATCATCCAGATGTTACTAAAGCATTAAGATTAATTTGCCTAAAAAAATAAAAGCAGCAAGGAAATTACTCCCGCTGGCTTTTTTGTTGTAAGTTTTATCCTGCAACTTCTAACTAAATTGACTTCTGTATTCTGCCTCGAGCCTTACACCAAGGCTATGTGCATTTCTGGTGCCTGCTGCCTATGCGTGCATCTCGTACAGCAGCACCTTGCCAACTCCACTCTAGGAGGCCATAAAAGTGAACAAAAATACAACTTTCCTCCAGCTTAAGGGAGGCGGGAGGAAGTAAAAACCAGCATTTTCATTGCAGTGGTGTAGGAAAAAAAAAAAAGGCTCCTTTGTTACAATTTAAAAAAGCACATTAGTCATTTTCAACCAAAACAACCTTTGGCACATGTATTACACATCACTTACAGCAAAAGTCATCAGATGCTTGGCAAAGGTTTTCAGTAACCACTTTAATTCACTGCATAAGCCTGCACCGATCACTTAATAATTCCCCACCACCACCACCCAGGAAACCTGGGAGCATTTAATGCTTCCAGTCCCGCAGCGCTTGGTCGGCAGGTTTCCTCCAGCAACCCGTGGGCTGTGGCATCCCTCCGGCTGCAGTGGGTCCTCGCATGTGGGTCCCCCCTCATCAGGCGAGGTGGGAAGCAAGTAGCAACAGCAGGCGAGCAGCCTCCCTGCAGCCGAGGAGCAGCAGCGGACAACCTGTGTTTTAGGTCTTCAAGGCCAGGCTGGATGGGGCTTTGAGCAACCTGATCTATTGGGAGGTGTCCTTGCCCATGGCAGGGGGGTTGGAACTAGATGATCTTTAAGGTCCCTTCCAACCCAAACCATTCTGTGATTCTATGATTCTTCCAGGTTTTGCCAGCGTTCATACAAAACCCAGGCACAGGCAAGGACGAGTCTAATCCCTTTGGAGATGAGACTTCAGCATCGAGACACAGCTTTCCCATGAGTGGGATAACCCAAAAATCATCTTCTCAGACACTTGCCGCAGGCACAGAGCTGGTGAACAGCAGTCATACAGCTGCATTTTTTTAAACTCAGTTGATAACTTGTATTCACTAATTTCAGGTTGGGAAGTTTATATCACATGGTTAATGTCCTTAGACACACTGGATTTGGGGGTTTTGGCCATATTTAGCATAATACCATGCAAGCTGTTAAAATAATTTTAGCTTCTTCTGGCTAGGCGCATCGGTTAATGTGCAAGAATGTGCCTATCAAGCAGTGCTGTTGAAGTGAATTTTGTTAAGTAGTAATCATTAAATACTCCTTCTCCTGCACATCGCAGACCTTGATCAAAATCCCTCCTGCTCCAACCAGGGTTTTGGCCCCTTTCCCGCCCAGGCGCAGGGAGGTGGCTGCACCCAGCAGCTTCCCACCTCCCTTCCCAGCGCTGGCCTTGCCCAACAGGGAGTCTTTGTCTCCATTTCAATGTCTAAGGGCCTGGAGCATACTCTGAATATACCTTCCCCACCCAAGTTAATGCAAATGAATAACAAAGCAATTTTCAGCTGGGAAGCAGACAGCAGAAGGCTTACTTGGTTTCGCTCCGACTTGAGGATTAGAGGGACTCGGCTGCAGGACCACAGAGGGCTGTTTGCTCACCTGGGAAAGTCATGACATCAGGTTTTCAGAGTTTGCTACAGCAGTTTTTAATAGGAGCTGTGAAGCCCCCACTCTCCAAAAGTCCAACTGCTGCTAGGGTATTTTCAGCAGCCACATGGCAACCTAGTGTATGGAAGAAGAGACTGGCACGAGCGGCTCTGTGCATCCTCCAAAAATGGTGGAGGCAGGGATTAATGCAAAACGTACACGCTTTCCTTTTTCCTTCCCACCTCTGCTATTTTATAGGCTTCCAAGCACCACTTCCTGGCTTCCAACAAAGTGGTCCAGACAAGGTCTGGCAACTTCCCCGCCTCATCCATCTGTAGCTCTGACTCGCTGGTGTGCTACACTGCCTACTCCAGAGTCTTATCTTCAGAGGGGTCTCCCCCAGCACCTAGGACAACCAGCCCGAAAGCTCAAACCCAATGGGAAAGAGACATTTCCCTACACACACGGGAAGCTTTGGCTCCATGGAGCCAGAGGCCAGTGCAGCAGAACCACCCACCTCTGCCAGGCAGCCTCAGTGGTCCCCCAGCCCCTGCCTGCCCTGCCGGCAGCTGTGCAGCCCCCTATGGCCGTCCCCATAAGCTAAAATACATCCAGGCAATGACACTAGCACTGCAAGTATTAATATAGAGGGGGAAGAAAAAAGAAGGGGGGGGGGGAAAAAAAAGGAAAGACTGTTTCAAAGAGACAATGCTATTCAAGTGCTATTTCTCCACTTATTGTCCAATATAAAATCCCCTCAACAAGCAAGGTGTTTTCTTGCACTAGTCATATGAAACCGAGCTCACCAGTTCCAAATTGTTTGGAAGAGGAAACGGAAATAGAAATGCAGAGCATCTTTCACGAGAAAAAATGTTTCTGCCTCTTCAGAAACAAACACAACCATTCCCACTACCATGGCCGCCCACCAGCACCACCTCTAGCCCCTTCCCTCTGCAGAAAAGCACACCTACTGTGACTTTCACACATTCCTATGTCCACGAGTAACGCATATGTTTGATCTTTTGAGAGACCCAGAGCGTTCCTGAAATGTCCCCACCTGCAAACACTCATGCCTTTACGGCGGTGTGTACATATGCAAGGTGATTTGCGGTCAGGCCTTAGTCAGCTTACAGAGGTGCTGCTCATTAGCGATAGCTCAGGTACACCTATGGCAGCGCAAGGTAATGCAATTTATCTTACACCACTCCTGGTGAAGTTGCACCACAGCACATTTGCTATGCTCCTAACAGCATGCACACGGTTCCTGCAGCCCAACTAATGCCTGGCGACTTGTTAAACTCCATTAACATCACTGTGAGTCCGAGCTCTTAATTACCCCGTAATCTAGATCAACTCTAGACAACATTAGAAAATGCAAGAATTAAACCACTGCTGGTCTCCCGTGAGCTAACCTCCCACCTGCCACCCCAGACCTTGCTGCTGGGAAGACCACTGAAGGCAGTGGGGGAGAGCGGGAACTGTTGTGGGTGCCAGCAGCAGCAAGACCACCGAGCCTCCACTACAGGCTGCATTTGAGCCAAGGCAAGGGTTTGGCGCAGAGAGCCTTCACAGGACCGCAGCTACATGGGACCCCTCAGCCTGCACGCACCCGGATGCGTGCACTGCCTAATGGGCACCCTGTTAGACTGCTGGCCACTGCTGGGATCACTTATTTGCTCTGCTTTACAAGGGCTTTTTAAGCTACCTGAGAACATTGCATTCCAACTCTTATTGAAAGCGTAATTGGAAGTCTCAAAAAGCAATTACATTAAAAGCACACTGCAGTGAATCAACTAACTACCCGTTTGCCCACGAGCCTCTCACACCAGTCATAGCACCGGCTGATGGGGCTGTATTTCCAGGACCTGTGCATGGAGTAGAGCATGGAGGGAGGCTTCACGCGCGGGAACCACACAACAGCTTCCCCCTGGAAGGAAGCGAGGTTTGTTAGTTATCACAAATGCTCCCTCTTCCTGAAGTCCTTCGACACCATCCCTCTGAGAAAGCAAACAAGCAGCAGAGAGCAAGCCTGCTGAGCCAGGGAAAAAGGATGTTGATGTTTGTTTACAATTCAATTAAAATTTGAGATGTTGCAACCAATAAAGATAAAAACTACATTCTGGTTCTAGAAATCCCTAAATCTTATGTGGCCTATGTCTTGTGAGGCACAATAAAAATATAAATATTTACATGATAACTTCCTTTTTTTTTCCCTGCTTCTGCACTGTTTGCAGCATAGCTGGGCTAATCCCATTTCCACTGCGCTGTATTCTGACCTCCTTAAACAACCCCATGCTAGGATGTTAAAACACTCTAATCTATGAATAATGTATTCCTGTCATCCAGCAATAGATTACTGGGCCATAAAACTCACTGGAACACACTGCACAGTCACCAGTTTAACAAAATAAGACTGAGAAAGACGTATCAGTAGAGAGTCGTCCTCTTTCTTGCTGAATTCTTGTAAAGATTTGATGCCACCATTACTTTTGCATTGTATTTTTCTTTTTTAATAAATTGTTTAGGAGCTAGTATTTTAGTCTGGTGACCTCTTTTTTCCCCCCACCAAAGACCCTTTATTTTTTTTGCACTATCAATCCTCACAGCATGGCAAAAGACCAGCACCAGCTAACTAATCAGAGCCAAAGTGCAGGGGGAGCGATAAAGGGCTCGCTGCTGCCATACACCACGGGGCCTCGACACACATGGTGAGGCCACGCTTTACACCCAAGCCAATCTGTTGCCCCAAGCCGGGAGCTCCCACTTCTGCCCCCCCATCCCTCGTGCCCCAGCTTCTGGCAGCTTCACTGGACCCTGTGCTGGGCCGGTTCAGGTCACTGATCCTGCAGGAAACTACCCATACTTTCCTCAGGGTTCATTTTCAGATAGCCATTACCTACGATCAAGCCATAATGCATAACTTCATTTAAAGATAAATGAGTCTGCTCCGAAGACTGATGTCTAATAGACTTGCTGCCACTGCTGTGATGGTGCAAAATCAATGCCTCTCCTATGCTGCGGACACCAGCAGGAGCCCCACCACTGATTTCCCAGAGCAAAAGCATAAAGCTCAAGCAAATGCTTAAATAATGCAAATTTGCAGTTTGGTAGATTTTTTCCGAGAGGCATTCTGGAAAAATAGAGTGTTTCTGCCTCAAAACAAGTGGAAACCCACTTAAAAACAGAAGCGTACCCTTTAAAGAGCAAGTTCCCCTAGGAAGTGTAACCAGGCAAGGAACCACACTTTGGCAGTTGATTGCTAGCAATTGCCATGCAATTTTGCCACAGCAATTTTCCACATATTTTTTGTGATGCACAGATGACTTTTTACTGCAAAAAGATTGGGGGAAAAACAAGCAACCCACCGACACCCACAAAACCTGCTTCCTTCGTTCCACTGCACTAATCACATGTGAAACCTTAAATCACTTCTGCAATATGAAAACGCCATCAAAAGAATTAAGAGCCGCCTTGACAATGGGTTTCTGGTATATTAAACAAAACATTAAAGCACTAACATTTCCAACAGCTAGAGTGTGACTTAATTTCCCAAAAAAGGTACGCGTTATACTTTGCCTCCGCACAGGAGGATTACTCATGGCTGATGGGTTGCAGCGCAGCTCTGAATCAGGTTTGAACCCTGCCCATCGGAAAGCAAAGCCCGTGCCCCTCAGGAAGCAGAATCCATATCCGACATTTCTATAGCAGGCCTGAAGACAGCGGGTCGGGATGGAGAGCCAGGAGAGGATGGCGAGCCGGCCCCTCAATGGCAACCAGTTGCTGGGGGAAGAGCAGGGCAGGGAGACTACGCTGCCCACTTGGTTATTAGCCCTAATGCTTAGTCACAGTAATTGCAGGGCCAGGGCTCTGTAGTCACATTTCCTGTCACCAACCCAAGAATTAGGCAATTTAGATTTAAAGATAGTAACCAGAATATAAAGTAACTTGGTAAGCGATCGCAGAAGTAACAAGGAGAAAAACGAGCAACTTGATACAGAAAAGCTTCCCACAGCCCCTGCTTCTGCAGGGTTATCAGATCTTCGTCGAGTGCGAGACCCTACCAAACTCAGGCTCCCACCCTTACTGAAAAGCACAGCAGCATTGCCCTTCACGTTTCAGCTTTCCCCACCTTGCAGGAACACTCCTAACAGAGCTCAATTCAAGTTGAAACCTTTCACAGGGCTCATTTTCAACAATTAAAGAGCATGGCAACCTGTAATTACCGAAAATAAAGCCAGACAGCTGGAGAAGGGAAGCATCTTTAATAAGTAACACGATACTACATTTTGTCTCTTAGGGAATTTAGCTATTAAGTCCCCAGGTCCCACTCAATCAGTTTGAGCTCTCGGTGTCTGCAATGAATTCGGTGTGCTTCTGCTACCTGCTAGCAGCACAACCCTGGAATAGCAAACACCACTTGACGACCTGATTAAATGCAACTCAGAGAAAGCAACAGCTCCATCCACGCTGGGGAAAAGAGAGTTTAGGAGAGGAAAGCCTTAGCCGAGGGTCCTGGATACACGGCATCTAAGACAACACAATGACACTACACCCCACAAACACGTTTTCCCAGCTTTAGCTGAGCTTCAGCTGCTCTCATTCCCCCAGCCCGGCACACACAATGCAAGCAAAAGTTAGTATCATTCATGAAGTAGCTTACCGCTCATCATCAACAGCACAAACATATTTGCCTGTTGTATTTCCCAAGCCCCGGCTGCCTGTAACAGAAAGGAGGAAGCGCCAGCATTTCATTCCCCTTCTGCTTCAGAGTGGGTGTAACTCGTTAAGTCTCATGCTAAGACGAGATGGGTCAATTGGGTGTGTTTGAAGGTTTGAGCTTTTGCCATCGCTCCCTCCCTCCTTTCCTCCCTCCCTTTCCTGATTAATTCCTCCCGTCGCAGACTTCAGATGAGCTGCCACTCAGCCCTGCTGGCACCCGAAATCTGAATTCCTAAGGACAACCCTCCAGGGTGACTTTAACTCA
The DNA here is from genome assembly GCA_013397275.1 of Burhinus bistriatus. NCBI lineage: Eukaryota > Metazoa > Chordata > Aves > Charadriiformes > Burhinidae > Burhinus > Burhinus bistriatus. The sequence continues at coordinate 475,749 of VYXH01012333.1, read as the reverse complement.
CCAGCCTGGTGCGTTGCGAGAGAAGCCAAGAATTAAAATAACCAGTCACCCCACAGAGGCAACTTGCACATCAGCTAAACATGAAACAGCCCCCCGGTCCCCTTCCTCACACTGCTAGACTACATCGTCCTTGGCACTCCATTGCATTTTCAGGGAGCAACTCACCAGTGAGACATAAAATAAAAAACTTTTGACGTACTCTGCACCTTCTGCCACTGCCCTCAACTCCTTTGGATCCCAGAGGATTTCTCCCTGGGTACGTACCTGGATGGTGCTTCTGTAAGAGGACACGTGTTCAAAATGCACAGGCAATTGCCTCCCGCTAAGCTGTCCACAGGTGCAAAAGTGTTTGGAGGATCAGGAACTACAGGGATTTAAAAATTACTCATGGATCTGGTTTTACTTAATTCACTACTTCCACATAACTGTCTCTGGATTAGGATTTGAGCAGCATCAGCCTCAAAACCAGGGCTGTTTAATGGTTGCTATAAATAAGAAATACCAATACAAAACCTAAACCAGCTGTGTTTATCCGCCAACTTCCCCTACCTTGACTCTGCACCCATTATGGGAGAAGAAAAACAGGTATCAAACTGTTCTCAGAACGAAGCAGACAACACAGTAAATATTTTTTACAAGCAGAAATCAAATTAATTAACAAATTAACATTTACAACTCTGTGTGATACTTCAAAAATATAGAGTATTAAGTGATAACCATATCCTTTCAGTTCTGTCATCTGCAGCCCAGCAATAACCACAAAGTGGGAAAAGGACAAAATCATTAGGAAAAGAAAAAAAGAAATAAAATGGCAAAAGGTATGTGCAGGAGCCCAGTTCTCCCACAGGGTTACATCCTCAGTTGTGCAACTGCAACAATTAAATAGCTGTAGCGAGGCAGTGGGACTCCACAGATGCTACAGGAGAGGATGGGAGGAGATGACTCTATTTTGGGCCAGCCAGGCACGAGATAGTTGGAGAAGCGATTTGATGCGGCACAATCATTCTTACACACCCCATTATCAGAAACAGGCATGCAAGCCAAGTCTCCTGGTACATCAGTCAGCTTTAGCCCACTTCAAACAGCAGGTTTGGTCTAACTTTACATCTGAGTACTTGCAGCATCAGATGTTTCCGATATATCTGCCCACGCTTAGAAAGCACCAGGTCCCCCCGTGACCGCAGGCACTCCTGATAAGCACCGGAGTCCTCCACCTCAGCAGCAAAGACAGCTGAAGGAGGGACAGGACCAGACACACCATTTGGACTACAAAGCACTACAACAATTGATCCTTAGCCTTACAGTTAATTTAAACACCAGATGAGCACAGCCAACAGCTCCTATTTGTGGGCCAGGCAGGAGAAACAAATGGGAGAAAGCCCAGGGGAGCGGACTGCCTCCTCCAAAAGTTTTCAGTGCTGGTAACTAGCAAACCCCAAGCAGGCAAGCAGGTCTGGCGAGCTGCAAGTGACTCAGAAGGCGACGGGGGCTGCTGCTACCTGCCTTTGGGTTCGCTCAGGCATGGCCGGCACTCACCATCTTCAACCCATTCGAACAGCCCGACAGGCAAAGCCATGTTCAGAGCTCTGACACCACCCACCTTTAATTGCTCCCACCAAAACGGCTTCGCCATTACGTGGAAACTGATGTGTACGTATACACAGGCGTGCGTGCACACAAGCTCCCACAAAGCAATTACGCTCCAGTCCCAAAGGAGGAACATATATGTTTACTATGACAGATCGCAAGTGATTATCTGAAGTGTTCCCCAGCTTAAGAGGACGAAAGGAGGCACACCCTTTTGCTGCCAGCATTAGGTTGATTCGCATTCTGCCATTGCAGTCTGGGGCATCTTTTCCTACTGGCTCGCTGTTACCTATAGCAGATCCTTGGCATGGTCAGGACTTCAAGCAAAACTTGAACTATATGTGCCCCCCTTCCTGTATGCGCTGCTTTCAGAAAGCTTCAGACAACCAAGTGGTAAGTCAGCAAGTGCCAAGTCAGTCAGACCACCGGCAGATTTTGAATCCATGGAGATGGATAAAAGAAAAGCAGTGATTCCTCCTTCCCATCACGACCCATAGCACCACAATAACAAACAGCAAGTAATAAATAGCAAGACCGACGTATGGAGAGAGATGCCCAGAAGAATTACAGGTACCATCATGTAGCTAAGATCTAGGAGGTTTGTAGATACGGCACTTGATTTCATTGATCTGATTGTTGCTGCAATCCTCAGGAGGGGCTGGAGAAAGAGGGAACGGAAGCCTTCTCCCCAGCCACGTACCAGCCAACCCACCCTGCTCCAAGGCTTTGCTGAGAAATGAGACAACAGGCGTTCAGGGAAGCCCGGCCGGGGCAAGCAAGCTGCCAGGGTCCGGACTGCAGACAGCAGGTGGCCCTGGCCGCTGGGGGAAGGTGCGGAGCGGCAGGCTGACAACAGCCTTGCCGAGAGCCCTCTGAGGCAGCGCCATGGCTTGTCAGCGCATGCCTGCCCACTGCGAGAAAACAGGCATTTCCAGGCCCCGGCCCCGTCACCCCAGCTCAGCTGACGCATTTGGATACACACCTTTTGATGTGGGCTTCCTCTGAAGGCGTGCGAGCCAGCTTTTATAAATCTTAATGCTCTCCTGCACTAAGCGATTAGCAAAGACCTCCCGAAACCTGTTTTCAGACAACCTAGCATATTCTGCCCAAAACGGGCTGGAAACAACCAGGCCAGCCACGAAGCTGGGGACGTCACCTCCAGGAACATGAAGAAGTGGCCATCGGCTAACCCCTGCAGCTGGAAGAGGGCACGCGTTTACCCTCCCCTTCTCAGATGAGTAAATGTGAAACCACTGGGCAGGACACATCTCAGCAACCCTACGAGGAGTTCACAGGCTCTCCCAAATATCCAGCTGAGATGTGGAGACCCCGCCACAGAGTCCAGAGGAGATAGGACTCCCCTGACGTGGCACGGTCCACTGCAGGACAGCACCTCCTCAGTGGTGAAAGGAGGGGAGAGGGACTCCCATCAGACACAAGCCAAGTCTGCATCCTGCATAAAGGTGTATTTATGAACCCTAATTAACATCCTGGGCTTCTCACACCCTGGCACACCTGCTAATTAGCACACATGAGTTAATTTCATTTTAACAATGGATTATCACTTTGGGCAGAAAAATGGTTGGGAGTCACTTCAGTACAGTGACTCACCCTGAGCACAGCAGCAACGTAAGATATGAAGAGCAAGCCGCGCTTGCACAGGGCTACACAGACCATATCTCTAACTACAGCTTGCTTTACGAAGCCAAGGTGCTTCAAAAATTCACGATTGTATCTGTCTTATTTTCCACCTGCACAAACAGATGGCCCTGGAGAAGCGTCCTGTCTCCATCCTCCAGACAACTGGAGCCACTCAGGTCTTCAAGTCCTTATAGCCATGGTGGAGTTCCTAATGGTCCCAGCCACCGTGATTATTACCTGCTTTGGTCAAGCATATTTCAGGACATGACCCAGGGCCCAGCAAGCAATTATCATCTGCCAGGAACGACCCCAGGGGAACACTGAGGTGCTGATGCCCAGCACCAGTTCCAGTGCTACTCCAAAGGTCCCATAACCAATCTGGCAGCGCAGGCAGGCACCCTGGCACATGTTACTGCAACATCACATTCCTTTTTTCACATAACACTGTAAACCACAGCCCTATAAATGCAGCCTGGGCTTCAAAGTTCAAGCCGATTCTTGAACATGACTGTGGATGATGTGACCATGCACTGGCTTTCGCCCTGGTGACCCCCCTCCCCTGGGAGCAACACTCACACTTGTGCCTGTGCAGCCTCATGCATCTGGCAGGAGGGACTGTGACTGAGAATGCTGCTAAAGCACAAGTTCATCTCTGTGTAGGCAGGGACACAATTTGGCTCGAGCCATCTTATATTCCATGATAAATTCAGGAAGAAAGTCGACTTCAGCTGCAGTGGGGTTTTTGTTTGTTTTTGTTTGTTTGTTTGGGTTTTTTTAAGCCTCAGCTTTCAAACTGTATTTCTGTGATGTAGAAGCTCACAAGAGGGCACTGGTGGAAAACCATCACACTGCCATTAGAATCACTAGTACCCCCCTCAAATTGATGTTTAATGCTGCCTGCCTTCACTTTGTCCAATAAAAACCTGAAAACCAACCCCTGACAATTAAAGAATGTTAACACCACGAAAAAATATACTAGATTGAATGTATCCATACTCCCTGTTATCAGAAAGATTTTCTCAGCCTCATGTTTCTATTTGGGATTAGGAAGGGAGCTATGAAAGGCAGGTATTGTTCAGCATCAAATAGTTCCCTTTCAGCCTCTACAATAGTAAGCTAATGAACTACAGGGTTTTTTTTTTCCCTTTGGAGAGGTCAACAGATATATCAACTCACAGGAAAACCAATCCCCGTTGTCACACTGCAAGGGTAGCTGAAAAAGGTTTCTAATGAGCCACAGGGAGTGGATGCTGGTGATGAGCCAGCACCCTTGCCCGTGAAACCAAGACGAACAACAAGAGTCATGAACCACCTCTGGAGCAAGTACAAGTTAAAATTTAAGGCTTGCATTTCACCACACTGCTTGGGGCTGGCAGTTCTCGCACCAACTTTGCGGCACATACGTGGGGCACGTTACTTGCAGACAACCAGCGCGCCTAACTTCACAGGCAAAGGTAGGGCTCCTTCTCTTTACTATGACCATCCAGGTGCGTACAGGTAAAATACACACCCCTGTGTACGCAGGATTCGTATCTATAGAAAAGGCCTGCTTCTAGTCATCTAGCCTCAAGAAAACACCTGCAACGGTGAAGCTGTTCTGGACAGGCACACAAGCATGCATGCACACACATATCCAAAGTTGCTACAAGCTTCTGCACCTCCCCAGCAGCCAGGATGGTTTTATATGGTCATCTGGCTGTGTGCGGTGGTTCCCACCCAGCTCCCCCCAGCCAGGGAAGTGGGTACCGCTGCGACACCCCACATTGCACAAGCCTCGCAGCAGCACCCACGAGACCGTTTGGTCCTTACCGCAACTGCCGCCTGGCGCAATGGTAAGCTGGAGTTTAACAAAACAGGGACTGTTTCCCTTTTCAGTGAGAAGGCTTGAGGAGGAACATTTTATTCAAGACCTCTAATCCAAACACCTCCTCTTGTTTCTTTGAAAGAAACTAGGCGGTAGCTGCTGTCATTTTCATGCTGCGTTCTGACATGCTTCCACCGCATCCCTGCCAATAGTTTTAATTTCGTTGGAAAAATCAGCTCAAAATGAGAGTGACAAGCTGTACGCTGGTGATGATGCTGTCAAATGATGGATATCGTAGGTTTACATTAGTTGTCAAAATTTTTCAACACTAAAAATAGGTATCACAAGCTTTTGGATTCACTGCATTGAAGTATTAAACATACAGGATATTCACACCTTCCAAAGAGCCCAAAGCCACTCAAAGCCAGGTAAAATCAGCAACGTGTGATGTACAGCAAAGATCTCTGAGCATTATTTATTTTGAGAAGGGAAAACAACACACTGCTGTATGAAATCTCATAACAGCCATGGCCAAAGTGAAGACAAGATGCTGCACACAACATGAAATACAGCAGCACAATATGGGATGCAAACACATGCAAAAGAAGAAAGAAAAAAAAAACTCTTACAGAAGATAGAAAATCCCGCATCCTTTTATCCCAGCTCTTGATCCAGATCCCACTGACAGGGAGGGCAAAGATCTTCTTGTGGCAGCTCCTCCTTTCCCTCCTTCCATTCCTTACCTGCCCCAGCCCAGCAACAAAGGGCTCAGAGCCGCGAGGCTGGAAAAGGATAGGAAAGCCCGGGACAAGCAAGTAGGTTGCCAGAGGGCTGACATTTCCATTTGAGGGATGACTTCTCCCCAAGCGACGACCTGCCGACAGACACCAGCCAGACAGCAGGTCACCAAAGGGGACATTGTTTTTATGGGTAAGATGGCATAGGAGGAGGTGGGGGGAAAGAGAGACCATTTACAAACCAAATTCAGCTTGCTTATTCACTGAGCTGCCTAGCACAGTCAGAGTTGTGCCTGTATTAGGCCAATATTTATAGCAGAAAGAAAATGAAGCATCGTAAGGAATTACTAATTAGATGTTATCATAACACTGTGTAGAACTGAAGCAGCACTCCAATGTGCTTTATAAATAATTAGCAAATTAACTTTCACAATACCCCTGTGAGGCAAGTATTATCCCCATCTTCTGCTTGGCCAAGCATAGAGCGAGTGGTTTGCTCATGGCCCCAGTCCTTGAGCAGAGGCAGGATTACAATGGATGCCCTGGTCCCCTCTCACCAACACCTGGCCTCACAGCCTGCTCACCCAGGGTGAAATCCTGACTCAAAACACACGTGTGTTAAGTTAGCCAGAGCACCTGACCTGTTGTCTATGTTTTTATGCCAACAGTGAGAGGACAGAAGATACCAGTCCCAGTATAAAGCCCAACACTACCAAAAAAAAAAAGCACAGCAGCACAGTTGGCTTAAACCTACCAAAGTCTGTGCCACTACCTTAAGGAGCGACCTCACCCTACAGCCACGCTCTCTCCTCCTGGCACATGTACCGGTGCTCATGGCAGGCCAGTGGCTTGCTGGTGCAGGGCACAGCAACACTACCAAACTGGTCCTGCTGGTAAGAAAAGGCAGAGTGTGGGCACATTGTTCCCCTGCCCCGGCCAAGCGTGTGGCTGCCTTAGCACAGGGATGAGGACATCAAAGAGGAAGAGGGAGCTGGAAGCCTGCTGGTTACATCTCGCGTACCATCAAACCATGAGCCACACTGCTGCTCTCCTAGAGCTCAGCTCGGGCCACAAAGCAGGGGCTCCTCGGTTGTCATCCACGCCCCACGCATCTCCATGCACTGGCCTAGGCTGTATTTTCCAATTCCTTGCTGCTTAGGATAAAATGCATTCGCAGCCGTGAACTCAGGAGCCGAATTCAGGGCTGACTGCGCAGCTGACCACAGGTTACTTGGCACAGGCATGACTCCTTTCACTCTAAGGATAAATTGCAGCTTACACCAGTGCGAGACCAAGACTCAGCCTCTTCCCTTGCTCTCAGGAGTGCAACAGACAACGCGCCAAAGCCCAAAATTTGTCCAATGGCTCAGTCTCCCCCGGCTCTTCCCAGAGGAAGCACCTTCTCACAGCTCATGGAGAAACCTCTTCACAGTCACAGAGCTCAGGGAGGTCGGGCAGCAGAGGCTGCACCGGCCACAGACAGATGCCCACCATCCCCATCCATGCCTCCCACCCTGCGTGTAGAGACTGCACCCCATGGCTCTGCCACCCTTCCTCCAGAGCCGGAGGGGCACTGCTGGCAGGGACAGTGCTGCCCGCTCCCTCCAGCACTCACCTGCCTGTTGGGTGGAGAAAAACTGACCGCAAGCACGTGCAGGTGAGTCCCCATGGGCTCCTCATGTGTTGGAGGCAGGAACTGGGGGGGAAAAGTCCCTCCACCCCCAGCAGATCCAAAGGAAACAACTGTGAGCGACTGCTGCTTTCCAGACTTAGTAAACTGAGCGCACAGATTCAAGCATGGATTATAAAGGTCTGCTAACTCTGCTGGCACAACAGAAAGCACCCTTCCAGTAATTCTTCTGTCTGGGCAGCACTTCCCTGTGCATCCAACTCTCACTTTTCACCAAAGCAAGTGGGTTACCACAAGTGTCCTTGCTCCACCCCTCCCAGACTGAGCTTTATATTGAAGGAGACGACTATGGCAACATCAATGCCATCCGCACACACCCCCTTATGTCACTGCCACATCCACCCTTAAGGTGCAGGGGTGATTGACACATCCAAAGCAATGTCACTTTCTCAACAGCTCACTGTTAAGTGGTGGGAACGGGCAAGTCAGGGAAGGGAGCAATCCAGTTGACAGGGCAGGCAGGAGAATGAAGAGTCATGAAGACGGATGCACGCACTCTGCCTCTCCAAACTCTCCACAAAAGCATGCACTGAAATCAAGGATGATCTTGCACAGCTGCTGCCACAGCCCAAAGTGGGCTTCGGGAATGAGACCGGCCCAGAGAGCTCCTGCCGCAAGCCCTCACACTGCCTTCCCACCACCAGCCAAGCTGCAGACTAAACTACTGGGCAGATCCAGGCTAATGGCACCATTTCCCATTGACTGTTCCTCCCCGTGAAGTAGTCAAAGACCCTCACAAAAAGAAACAGTACAGAAACATAAACTGCTGCTGTTACTTTCTGCCGGATGCATGTTAAGAAAGTAGGCAGACCTGCACCTATTTTAGACGTGCTGCATAAAAATAAAAGACGCTGGTTGACTGCGTGTGTTCTCATTTTTAGAAAACAAGCTCCAATTTATTTCTTCTCTTTTTTCCCAAGTCTTTACAGCCAGATGGTAGACAAATTCCCCTTATTGTCACCTCAATGAAAAGAAGCCCTGACCTGGTTTCAACCTCCCCGTACCCAAGCACAACACGGGAATCACACTGTTCAGGGGCCTGACCTCACACCCCTCACTCACAGCCTGACCCAAAGCCCTCTGACATGAGCAAAGATCCTGACTTCAGGTTCTGCCCAGAGGGCTGCCACCACTGACTTTCACAGGATGACTTGAGGTTATAAACACTACAGCTGGCAGACAGGGCTGGCACAACTGGACTTGCCATTCCCCAGAGGTCTCACAGAGATTTGAGGAGCTACATCTCTCTGATTTATGCCTTAATGCTTTCCCTTTTACTCCTTTTCCACTAACTTGTTCTAACTACTTCAGAGGTCTTTTTCCCTTTTAAAAATCCACATCAAGTTGTTCCATTGAAAGACAAACACAATTTTATGAGAAAGTACTGCTATTTTTCTATTTTTCCTATCTATATTCCCCTTGTTCACTGCCAGGACACATCTCATGTAACTATATTACTGCCTACTTGTTTGCCAGTGCTGTACTCCTCATAATGAACAAATCTTTAATTTCAAGGCATAGTTTCTGTCTGTCTATAGTCTCTGCCAGGCATCCATGTTGGTGGTGCCTATGCCAAGTCTGGGTACACCATGTTACAGTGGTCATGAAGTGAATCACTGGCAGTTTTGTCTGGTTGTACAGCGATCTTCACCATGAAGATGCTCAAGGTGAAAAGTGAAGTGGCATCATGTTTCCTAGAGATCTTGTGCAGGCTTTGTCCTTGGAGGTTTTCAAGACCTGCCTGGGAAGGAGCCCTGAGCAGCTGCGTCTGGTCCCAAAGCTGGCCCTGTTTTGGGTAGGGGGGTGGAGCAGAGACCCCCACATGTCCCATCCCACCTGAGAGACTCATTGACCCCAGGCTCAGGGGCACCCTCCCAAACAATCATCAATCAAATGCCCAGGACCATGCCTGGCAGAGAGGGCAAATCCACATCGAGAGGAGATGAGCCTTTCATCAGTGTTGGTCCACCCAGGTACGCTGCCTTGAAGCTTCCTCACAGCTTGTGGAAGGGTTTGATCCAGTCAAACCATGCCTATGACCACGACAGCTGGATCCTCCTCCTTCCACACCAGCTGCCAAACATGTCTACCAACCTAGCTCTAGGGGCCAGCCACAGCTCCCCCAACACATTTCAGTCCAGCAGAGCTGAGGACACACTTAAGCAAACAGGTCTCTGCTAAACTGGACTACAGTGAGCGTGGTTTCACCAGCAAACCTGAAAGCCACTGACTTCCAACAGAGGTTTATAGTACTGCCCAGTGGCAGCAGGATGTGAGTCCCTAGCGGTCTGCAAAGCACACCTCTATCTACACCCTCGTTCCCAATCCACAACAGAAGAAATTTGGGGGGCTTCTTTCCATAGTTTGGGGGCCAAGAGCAAAGCGTGGCAGAGGCATGCTCACATAGGATAGCATTGAGAAATGCCACTACTGCATTTTGCTTTGAAAAGCATCAAAATTACGGGAAATTTTTCAGACTCCCTTTATTAAGAAAACAAGAAACTGAGAAGCATGACCAGGATACACTCCATAAAGTTGCCTCTTTTTCATGGTTAGCAGGCAAGAAAAGGAGATGCAGAACAACAGCAGGAGGAAAGCATGAAGCAACTGAAAGTGTCTTCTCTGAACTGCAGTCTGAAATCTTTGGCTTTCTTTTTATACCAGTAAATATAAAAAAAAATAAAAAATAAAGAGTCTCCAAATCTTGTTCCAAACTACTATTTGGAAGAAGGCCACAGCTCATTACAGACAAAGCAAGCAAAGAATATATGGTTTGTGATACTCAAACACCGGCCCTGCTCCTGTGAGCCCACCACTCCTGAGTATTTGCAAACCAGTGGAAATACTGACAGACAACATATACATCAGTATACATTCATGGTGTCACATGCTCACTGCCACTTGACCTTGCCTTTGTACTTGCAAAATGTGTTTTTGAACACCCAGAGATGTATAATTTCTCTGAGTGATCCCTAAAACTAACAGTTCATATACAGGTTAAGTGCCTAAGCAAGCTCAAGGGCAGAGACTTGGTCTGTTTTATTGGCAAAAGCCTCATACCCTGAAAATCCTAATTGCTCTTGAGCTACCGATTAATTTTCCTCATTTGTACTTTTTTCCCCCTTTTAAAGCCCTGCCTGTTCCTTTTATTTCTTATGAGGCCTTTCAGTATTTATCTGTTACTTGGACATTAAAGCCTGATTTGTGATTAAACACAGCATTTGGGAGGAGGACTCCAGCGCTGCCTGCTGTCACTGTTCCAACTGTAAGAAGCTCTGGGAGATACCAGCGTATCAGGAGAGATCCTTCTCTGCATAAGTCTGTGTGACCAAAGTTATTTCTCCCCTATTTTACACACCACACCCCCCCAAAAAAAAAAACCAACCAAAACGTAATTACTACACAGTGGGATGGTATGAATAGTGGTGCGTATGTATTAAAGTGGCAATAAGTAGGGCAATGGCAGGGAGAACGTAGAAATACACTGCAGAGCAACAGAATAGTTCAATCAGTTGCATTAATTGCACAAAAGCAGTAATCGCAGATTGTATGCTTAAGTATGTCAAGAATGCTGCACTCAGTAACTTTAAGAAATTACTTTTATCACTTGGCCCACTTTCCCCACTGTACTTGCACTTGGCAGATAAGGGAACTCTTCAGACTTAAATGACCACGTTCCACATTTCGGGGTTCTGTGGAAACCAGTTCAGCTATCTGGAGGGCCAGCCAAGATCAGGCCAGCTGAAGTCGGGCTAGCGCAGAGGGTGTGAGCATCAATCTGCAAGCCCATTTCAATGACACAGCCACAGGAAAAGGGAGCCTCCTACACCAGCCATGGATGAAAGTCCTGGAGAGACTTCTGCAAAAACAGAATAAAAAGCACAGAAGGCCTCAGGTCTCCTGCACTCTTCCCATTAGGCGATCCTGCAGCATGAGTGATCCAGAGCTTCTTCAGGGAGATGCCTCCTCTTCTTCACTCTCCACCCCACTCTCGGCACAGATCTCTGTCTGGTCCTTAAAGCAGATATCTCCTGGAATATCATCTTGCAGGACACAAGTGAACAAGATCTAAAATCCACAGCAAAGAAGCACAACCCCACAGCTGGCAAGGAAAGGTTAAATCAAGGCTGTCCGTCTATCACTGGGCTTTAGAGTGAAGGATCCTAATGACATGGATTGCTGAGGCCATGAGAGCACTAAACAGGTTCCAAGACACCACCTTTCTCCTCAAAACTCAAATGACACAGCCAGATGATGCATAAGGGCAGAGACCAAAGAGCAGGGAGCCCCAGCTGTGCATGCCCTATAAAAGGGAAAAGGAGGGGCAGACCCCCAAGTGGTTGCATATTTATGCAGTAACAACAACACTTGAGAAATTACTCATTGCAGGCAGCATACAGATGCACAGTTCAGAAGCAGGATGCACTACAGCGTTCAGAGAGACACCCACGTCAGCAGCAGGGTGCTGTGAGCAGAGGATGGGGGTGCTGGACAACAAGCAGCAGCCCCTTACAAGCAGAAGCCCTCTCCACAGCAGCTCAGTGCCTGAGACCTCCAGGTAATACCAGGAGAATCAGGAAGGACTGGTCCAAAGTACATTGTGGAGAGGTCCAAGCTTTGCAAAATGTTTAATTAAACTGTTTCCCTCTCTTCAATCTGCCTTCAGCAGAGTCCAAAAGCACTGGGAAGCAGCTGGCTTCCCAGCACTGGGATAAATATTCCCAGTGCACTGGCAGGGAGAGATTGCAGATGGTGGTAGGAAGCACCAGGCTGCAAGAGAAGTATTCCCCTCTATGTCAAAGCCTGAGGGGCATCGTTGATGAACTGAGGAAAAAGTGGCTCTGCACAAGAGGAAATCCTATTGAAGTTGTGCTCCATGGGCTGCTGGTGACCTCCACTTCTGTTCGTTCTCATTAAGTAAGGTACAGCAAAGCCTTTCAAGCAGCCTCAGAAACCGCCTGTTATTCCTCAGCAAAACACTGAGCCACAGGACTGACGTTAGATGCCTTGAAAACACCCTTGATTTTAACTAGAGCTCCAGTACCTGCTTAAAGCTGATCATCATGCTCATAGGTTTTGCTACATAGGAGTGAATGGTGACATATCTTTACTTCAACAGGCACTGAAAGTTGGGGAGACTGCTGCTAACTAGCACTCTGGTGCAGGTGGGCAGCCAGACGTCCTGCGAGATAATAGAGACATGCCAAAGGCAATGTAGGTGGCTATATCCACACTAGCACCTTTCAATTCATCACATCCAAACTTCAATAATTCAAATAAGGGTGTGCAATAGCCACAGCACACCTCCACTGATTAAGTCAGCTAGAGCAGAGCTTGCTGTAAGTAAAAGACAGCAAGATGTCTGATGAAGCTTTATTAAATGCAGTGTCTCCAGGCTGGGCTTTCAGTCAAAATCGATGTATTCAGGTGCTGCTATGGTTTTGGCTGTAATTTCCCATGTTATCTGAGCCACCCCTTCCCCACCAAGACGGAAGGGATGTGCATTGTTGGCCAAGAGCACCCTCAGGCAACCACCTGCCCTCCAACCCTGCCCCTCCTTGCCCCACTTAAATGACTCCACATCAGGGCTGCCATGTCCTGCCCATGCATTCCCACCTCCGGCCAGCCACCAGCCCTCTTCTAGCCCCTCAGCTCACAAAATACAGCTGGGCAAAGCACCACATTTTTATTTTCTGGCCATTTTGGCTCCCTTAACTTGCTTACTGTGCAAGGACGAAAGCACCTGTGCTGCTACAAGAAGGGGAGCAGGAACACGCGACCCTGATTAAAAGGATAGCTTAAGTTTAGAGCCATGCCTCCACCCATTCAGCAGTGAAGCACGGCAGGGAAACAGGGCCAGCTTACAGCTAACCAGGCAAACTAGATATGGTTTATATACTGGATCAGTACCTTGGTCTGATTCATGACCACCTTGGCGATGCAGCTGTGTGTCAGGGCAGGATGCTCCAAGCTGGAAGTGCCGAAGACTCACTCTTATAAAACCCAAGCCATACACAAGCTTGAAAACACCACACACACTATC
>VYXH01012333.1:448507-461943 GCA_013397275.1 Burhinus bistriatus | reverse complement strand
AAGTAATTATCTTCAGGGTTTGTTGTGAAAAATGCAACAGCCTTCAGAGCAGCAGCCCCTTTGACATTAGTCAGTATTTGATACAATGGAATGGGAGAGAAGGGAAGAAAGAGTGAAGAGGAGAGCTTTCACGTTGCTTTGTTTTTTTTAAGATGTACTATCAGTCTATATCATCAATAAATGCCTGTGCATCTCTTTATAACATAAATGTCAGCCTTGTGGTGGATTGGGACCTTGGTATTACTGCACTGGTAGAATTAACGTATTAGACATAAAAAAACATAACATTTCATTATCCATTGTAAACTGCATGTGCTTTCACTCTAGGGAAACTGGAAATACCACCCAATTTCACTATCATTTTCTGTTAACTGACTGTTCTGCCACATATTTGCATACTGGCGCATTCAGTTTGATCATGTATCAGTCTTCTAGTTTCATTCTTCTTTCTCTACAATGCTGACATTTTTTTAAATCAATTTTTTCATTCTGTTTTTGTCTCTGTGAAGGTACCACACTACAAAACCACTCAGTTGGAAAAAAACTTACCCTGGAACAAACAAAACTGATCGTATTTGTCAAGCTGAAAACACACCAGAAGGAACCTATCCTGACATCTGAAATAAGGGTAGAAGGCAACATGGAGGTTAAGAAAACCTCAGACACAAGAGGAAAGGCTTCGACGCATTTATAGGCACGCTAGGATCTATGGTCAATAGGGAGGCACTAAAGAACAGAATCTGTTCCCTTCTGCGGTTTAAAACTCCCAGTATTTTTCCTTCCCACTATTAGGCTGGCTGCAAATTCAAAGATTTGCATAAGCCACAGATTTCGTCTGTCTCTTTGAAAAGTCAAAAATTAGAAGCAGCACAAACAAACACACATGACAAACAGGCCAGCTGGCGGCAATTTGGAGTGACCACATGGAGGAAGTGTGGAGAAGAATAAGGGCAGGAGAGGAGCCTTTAAAAGCTTGGGTCATACACATATTGCAAGTTACAGGGTGCCTCAGGGGAATTTTTTTTCTTTAATCTGTTTTGTATCTTTGCAAAGGTTAGTGACCAACTATCCAGATTTAGTGCTGTCATGTTTCTATGAACATTTCTGAATATACTTTTTTTGATAAACCATGCAGCTGCTGACATGATTTTTCGTATAAACATTTCACTATGTATTACATTGCATATTTCAAAAAATCCTTAACATTTTTATTTCTAAGAGACCACTCGTTCTCCTCTGAAGGCTACAGAGCATTGCCCTAGGACAGAGAAACAAAGGGACAAGTAAACAGAGCAGAAGGAGGGTGAGCAGGAGCTGCAGACACAACAGTAAAAGTCTTTACCAAAAGCACTTTGGTCGTTACTCACATGAGGGTGTTACAGAAGTAAGTAGGAAGGTAGGGAAACATTTGTTGTCCCATGTAGCTTCTGGAATGGAAGAGAAAGATTAACAGGTCAACTTCAAACATCAAGCCAGATGCACACAGCTGGTGTTAATCTGCATGACCCTCATTACCTGCAACAGACCTCTGCCAAACTATGGCAGCCAAAGAGCTGGCCAGATTTTTATTACTAACATCACCTCGACCTATTAACGCAGAAGGGGAAATAATTCAAATCCAAATTGCGTCTCACTATTCGTTGCTGTTTATCTTTTGCCAGAGCCACAAAACCCAATTAAGTCAGTTTCCCTTTGGTTTGCAGTCGGTCAGCTCCAGGCACTCAGGGCTGCAGTATCTGGGGCTGCCAGTCCTGCGGGGAACATTTACTTTTTAAAAGCAACTCTTTCCACTGGACTTGGGTTTAGCTAATTGTACCATTTCTATTGATCTTGAGTTTTATAAAAAGCTTGGCTCCAGATTGCATGCTGTCAGCAAAATTACGCTTGGGGGCCGAATTTGGTTTAGTCTGGCTCTCGCAAAACAATAAACGGGAAGCACTGACATAGGTTTAAGGTAGTAAAACAGAATGCATTTAAAAAATAAATCTCTAGAATGCCTGTCCAACTAAAGTAGTAAAAGGTCACTTATCCCCAGCAAATATCATCACCACATGCTGTTCAGAGATTGGAAACTTGAGCACCATCCAACTGAGATTTTCTATGGCCCTTCTTCCTGACCAGCCCTCTTCACACCTCTCAAAAACATGGATTTGTGAGAGGGAGAGCTTGCTGATGGCTCATTATTTAAAACAGTTGTTTTCCTACAACAAGAAAATGGGAAGAGGAGAGCTTCCTGTTGCCGCTTGACCCACCACAAAGCACTGAGCCCTTTCAAAACCCTCGCAGGCTTTAAGTGCTGTAGATGATGTAACGTCATCAGACATCTGCCAAATAAATAAGCAAGCTCCAACATGCCTCCCTCCAAACCTGCAAAGCAATTTCCATCCCAGTACAGGAACTTGTACCAGGGTTTAATACTCTGTTCAATATATCCCCTTCCACAAAGAAAATCTGTGCCCGCTGCTGCAGGAACATGCTTAATCCCTGTAAGCAGATGTCAGCCTCCAAAGCTGAGAAAATGACTTTGTTCTTTAGGATCAGGGAATTTAAAATGCAAGAAGTTGAAATGCCCTGATGAATTTGGTAACTTAAACCCCAAGAGGAAGCACCTGCTTTCTGAATAGCTGCCCAATTAAAAGTCCACCACTGTTTTATGCGTCCATAATTCAATGTGAATGGTCTTTTGCTAGTTGACAATGTATCGGCTATGGTCAAAAAGCGACACAGCTGAAAAAGAGAGGAGGGAGCTGCCAAGAGCAAATGGCCCGAATCCCACAGCATTACCCCATGCAGCAGCTCTCAGATGAAAACTTCCAAGCTGGGGTTGCTCTGAAGGATCCACCAAACTCTGCACAAGCTCCACCAACCACCCTGGAGGGACACAAGTTCACCCCAGCAATAGATTTGGGGCCTGGATCCACATCTTGGATGTACAGCTACACCTCCCACCTCCTAGCAACTCACTCAGAAATAAAAGCATCTCCCTTCACTATATGGCAGGTAAGGTAAGGCTCCAGTATGCTGCAGGTAAAATAAGGCATCTTCCCATTTATTCACACCAGCACTGGCAGGGATGGGGAGGGGAAAACCAAAACAAAAAACATAAAAAGGGGATTTTCATCAAGAAGTAAACAAAAATAAAAGCCAAGAACACACGAGAATGACCAGCCTGCCTGCAGGGTTAGCAACCACAACAACAAAAAGCAAGAAGTGGTAGCAATCCCCTTGGCCAAACTAGAAATAAAGTGGGCAGGCTTTTCATCGCAGCCTGCTTGCCACCGTGCCACCCATGGTGAAAGGCGGTGAGGCTGGAGCAGGACCCTCATCAGGCATTAGGAAGCAGCTTCAAATACTCAACCCAGGTCCCGATCTACCTTCACGTCGGCTAAGAGAGGCTCCCACCAGTCACCAGGCCAAGACAAAGTCATTCGGCCATTTACCAAAAGGTCTCATTTACCTTGTGTTGGTTATTGCTTTCTCTCAGCACAGACTCCGGGTTTTCAAGAAAGAACTCAGTACAGGGTTTTCAAGAAGGAAATGCAAGAAAGAAACGCTTACAAACAGGCAGAAACTCAGCTAAAAACAAGGTCCACACACACACCCCTCATGGAGCAAGGAGGACTGGGCAGGAGAGGGACTATGTCTGTAAGGACTGGAGGCAGGACCAGCAGTAGATCAGCAACCTTTCTGGGAAATTTTATCTGCATTACTACATGTGCATGAAGGATATCAGTTGGGAAGCCTTAAAACACACTGGTGTGAATCCTAATGACAGGCAGAACTGTTCCTCCGCTATGATTAAAATCTGCATTGATACCCAGGGCCAGGCTGGGCGCTTCCCCCTTTTCCCACCGCCTCCAGAGGGGTGCAGAGAGCCCTGGGGAGCAGCTGCACTGGCCTTGCTCCAGCATTCCGGTTGGCAGCAACTTGGGAGAGCTTCAGTTGCCACGTGCTCTGTGCAGACCAGCTACTTGGGCACGCTCACGCCAAACACCGGCAGCTCTCATGGAGCACATGTGCCAAAATCCTTCCCCTGCCCCACAAAAGCCAGCCCCTACTGTACCACAGAAAGCTGCCCCACAAGCAGCTCTCTCTGACAACAGGCATTTCCCTCCCTCGCCTGTCTAGAGGCTGAAGAGCACAAGTGACACACACACGGACCATGAGCCAGACCAAACCTGGACCAGACTTTTATCCACCCGGGCCAGCAAGTCCCTAGGAGAAGCAGACCCCAGGTTTCCCAAACAGCAATAAAAAGCCTGTCCCTCCTCCCCCATCCTCAAGTCCCTCTCGCAACAAAACCAGGGTCGGAGGCAGCCCTCACTGCGCCCACCGCCACCAGCCCCGCTGGGAAGCAAACATGCTGCGGGCAAGGCAGGAGGTGTCCTGTAATTAAACACTGCATCAAAACACATACATGTAAAGAGGACAAGTAAAGATTAGGCAGACAACCTCAGCTCTGACATCTTCTGAGTTTAGCTTGCTTAAAACTCTATCTTCAGTAATATGCATTTAACAGAAGTTTTTAATATGTCTTTTGAAAGGCCCACAGAAAAACAAATGAACTATTTTTTTTTAAATTTAAAATTTTATCATGTAAATTAACCAAAGTTCACCTAGAAGATCTACAATCACTTTCCTTACCTGTGTATTTTGTGTAAGAAAAAAATCTTTGATACCTTACTACATTGAGGTCAGAGCGCTCCTGTTTGCTCCCCCCAGGACTCCCCTCAGTCCGACTTCTAAGGGATCCATTTTGTCTTATCTGCAAAGGCCTTTTCTTCACTTCCATTATTCTAGAGGCCTGGAGTGAAATCCAAGCATCTCCAACAACCACTGTAAATCCCCAGTCCTTCCTTCTGATTTAAGAATGCCTGCGACAGTACGGTATCATCATACAGTACTTATCCTTGAAAACATGTAACTCCAATTCAGCAATCCTATTACATATGCTCCTAGCTTTTATACGGAAGAGATTTAGCTCTTAGCTCTCCATTGCTTTATCTCTTTCCGTGTTTGCCAGTGCAGAAATTATCTCAGGCTATAGACAGGTCACATCCAAATGCTTCTCCTATCTTGCTGCAAATCTGGAAAAAAAAGCAACCGTCACATAGCTTGCACTACCCTGTCAAGCTTCCTAGCTCAGCTGCTAACAGCCACCCCCCTGAAGCACAATGGAAAGAGCCAGTTATGCTATCTCCCTAGCGTCCCATCTCTAAGCGATGCTATCGAAAAGACAACTTGCGCAATCAAGGGGTCTGTTCCGTCCCCTCCTGAGGAGCGCAGGGCAGAGGGAACCTGTGTCACACTCGTAAGGATCAAGGTCGCTTCTGAAGTGACAGCAGTTCGAGTCAACCAAGCTAAAGGGCAAAGAGCAGAGCAGTCAGAAGGGGAGCTCCCAAGAGCAGAGATGGCAGAAGAATAAAATGAGGGGAAAACAAGAAACACTGACATATGCACAGATGGAAAAAAATACCTTCTGTATTTCAGTGACTTGACCTAAAACTTGGGAGTGGAGTAGTAGGGTAAAACCACACCAGCATACCATGCTGCTGGCAGGGGGAAGTCACCCTGTCCTGCTCTCTTCTGGCTCTGATCCCCCCAACCTGCACGTACGCTCGTACCTCACAAGCACTGCCAGCTGCCCATGGCACCTCCCATGCCCAACACTCTTCATGCCAACTCACTGCTTTTGTCAGCAAACGGAGCCACCATCGAGCTGCCGCCATGTCTCAGCAACACACCCACTTCTTACATAAAAAAGAAAAAAAATTTAGATTTAGAACACTTCTGTTTCATTTATTCCAAGTGCACTGTTCCTACAGGCCTATCCTCCATGATACGTATATACACTTCTTGGATCACCATCTCCTACGTCTAATACAGAAACCCTGTTTTAAAGCCGTTTTGCCATTCACCTGCCAGGGATATCCTCTCTCTTTCACTGCAGTACCCCCTTCTATGCTCTTGCCCAAGACCTGTCTCTTACCTCATCCCATTTTTTCCTCATATCACACCTCCAACACATTCTTGACAACTCACAGTTTAGTCACTATTAGCAAGTCTAAACCCTGGTTATGCAGCATTTGCCAGCAAGACAGCTCTATCTCCGTGAGAACATCAGCCCGGCTTTCTAAATACGCAGCTCTCAGCAGGTCTGATGCTGCAGCCCAGGGACAGCCCACATAGCAGGCAGCGCTCTCGAGAAACCTGCCCTTTATTTACAAGTATTAACGTAACAGTGGCACTTACAGATCCTTTTGACTCATCTTGCAGCAGCTCCACTCGAGGAGCACTAACTGGAACATACACTGAGAGGAAAGGAAGGATTAAGACAAATGGGATCTGCAAGGTGGTTTTGTCTGTGCTGACCACCCCCTCAACTAAATATTGACAGTAATGCTAAAACTGAAGGGCAGGAAATGTCACTCAGAGTACACTTTCACTATTAGGTCAAACCAAGACCACGAATGGGACAGCACGACCCAGGGCTGCACATTCCCACTGGCTCCTGCATGCCACTCCAGCATGGTTGCACCCACGTCAGTCAAATCAAGCTGCCCAAAAACACACCTGATGAAACCAGATCATTTTTCAGCCACATGGCCTGAGAGCACTGGTACTGACACAAGGAAGGCGGTGGGAACAGGGGGCCCAGCAAAGGAAGAGGTGGGATAATACCGTCCCCTTCACCAGCAACTCAGTCCTGGAGCATTAAAAAAAAATTAAAAAAAAAAAGAAAAAAAGAAAAGAAATAATCACCCAAATGCTCAAGAAAGTGTTTTGGTTTTTTTTTTCCTTAAAAGTAAGTCAAGAGAAACAGGGAGCAAGCTGCAGTCAGCCCCAGCCATGCTCCCTCAACACCAACACTGCTCAGAACGGTTTCTTCTGTGTTTTTCCCAACCAGCCTCCAAGGCAGATTGCAGCTTTGGCTTCAGCACCCATGGGGAACACCCGATCTTGTCCTGCAGACATAGCATCGTGCCCCACAACAAGCCATTTCCATTAACCAAGCCTGACTTTTGCTAACAACATTGTCCTACCAAAAATTTAAAAAATGAAAAGGAAAAGAAAAAAAAAAAAGAGGCTACCAGGTGCCTACGGGTAATCCCAGCCTCTTCTGCTGAGCTGCATCTTCTCTCCACCCTTGCAGCATCGTGAACTCCTTTAACCATGCTCTTTTGCTCTGCCCCTGCAGCAGGACCCCGAGGTGTGCCTCTCGCAGCCCCTCACCCCTGACCCACCGCTTCCGACATCCGTTTCTCATCCCCTTCCTCTCCCTCCCTTATCTGGCGCATTCCCACCAGCCCACAAATCCAGCCTTTGTCTTCTCCTCCCAGCAGCACTGATCCTCTTGCCCTCTCCCCAGCCCTGCTCCCCCCACTCACCCGAGGCTATTAACTGCACTGTGATTTTCAAACACTGTGAAGTTTAGGAACACATAAAAGTCTCAAGAGGGAGGCGGTGTGTGTGGAAAAAGCCGTTGAGCGTATGCCGAGAGGTTTTATTTAAAACACAGCTTATACCTGAACCCAGACACCAGCGACTGTGGATGCAGCTCTCCTCCTCTCACCTAGCTGCTGGCCACATGCCGTTGCTGTGTCCGCCCTCCTCGTGCCCTCCTCTACACCTCCCCAGGGTGCCAGCTCTTCGCCATCTGCTTCACCTATGGCCCAGCTTGCCCCACGCTGCCTGCCTTCCTCACGGCTCCCACCACCCGTCACCCTTCCCGACGACATTCCTCCAAGCAGCCGCATGCCTGCACGGCCCCAACTCCGAGGGGCTCTCCGGGCAGTACCGCAGCGCGGGCCTTGGGCAACGAGACGGTGGCGGCAGCTACGAACCCTTTTGCCGGATTCCTGACTCGTTACCACATCGCAAGGGCAGCTCCTCCAGCCAGCTCCAGCGTTACCACAGGCACGCCGTGCACGCTGAACCCAGCACACGTTTCCAGCCCACAAGTAACGTGGTGCCAGAGGGACTCACCCAGGGGCACAGCAGACTGCCATCGAACAAGGCCATGGCGAAAGAAGCTGAACATCTGAAAGAGATACACTGTGACTTGAACTGAAGCGTGGGCAGGCCTCGGGGAGAAAGTACCTGACATGCCGTGATTGCTGTCACGCAGAAGACCAGACTGGATCGGGGTCTTCACCTTGGCTTTCTGTGTTCTGCAAGCGATTCTCCAGAGCAAGAGCAGTCCTTGCAGAAACGCCTCCTGGCTGAACAAGCTCATCTGTGTTCACGGCAACACAAACTTGCTTTCACAGGTACCTCCAAGCAGGTCCCCTCTCAAACAAGACTCCCAAGGATTCCCAAAGAGCCACAGGTGCAGATGATCGTCACCAGGTGCAGATGATCACCACCACTGTTCTGCCCTCAAGTTTTTGTGAATCTACGTATCAAAGAGATCAAAGAGGGCAACCTCCTCTCTGCTTGCGTTTCCAGCTTTGCCTTCAAATCAGCCTCTCTGATGTTACTGCTTCTCTTTCATTACTGTTTTTTTTGTCTCCTGGTCCTGTCCATAGCTCTGGCCTTCTATTATGCTGTTTGCTACATTGCCAATATTATTTTCTCTGCCCACCCAGCCTTCCTTCAAACTCACTTTTTGCATCAGTTTCTTCAAAGACACCTTCTTCCAGTTCACGTTACTGCTTTCTTTATGACCAGGCTGCGAGATCTGAGTTTTTACAGGACTGAGCACGTCCCTTCCAGACCAATGTGGCAAATAAATCCTCTCAGGACATGTGTAACAGCATCAAACAAGGTGGAAATAGGCATGATGTTCCTGCACCAGATCACTGTTTATACACATACGTACACACAAAAATGCTTGTAAATGCATTTTGAGAGGGAGGTGGGATCAGAAAGCTCTTCTAATGTACACAATTCTATGATTTGGTCATCTTTTTGCAAGCAAAGTAATAAAGACTAGAACTGGGAACAGCACTGCTCACTTGACAGCATACAGCAGAGGTCTTCTCCCAGCTCTGCTGTAGCACCACTGTGACACCTTTGCTATGACATTTCACTTCGGGGGGGGGGGAGGGAAATCACAATTCATCCCCATTAAAGCCTATATGACATCAAAGGTCTTCTTTTGCAATACACCTAGTAATCTACCAATGAAAACTGTAATGTAAATAAGTAGATAATTGCGACTATGCTTAAGACTGAGGAACATCACTACAGTATAACGTATTATTATTGCATCACCTGAAAAAAATTGCAAATATAAACCAACAATAATAGTCCTCACTGCTCAGAAAATATTTCATACTTTCCCATTCCTTCAGTCCTCTTTGATAGGGTAAGGAGAGTTGACTTATGTAAATATGCTATTTAAATGAGGCATTTTTGACAGCCATTTTGACAGTCTCCTGAAGAGACCAGAGCTGGCCATGACCAGCAGTGCACAAACCGGAGTTGGGCACATGGGCTGGAGAATGAGCCCCTCAGCCCCATCCCAGCACACAGCCACAGGAGCAGAAGGACCAACTATGGCTGCCAGGTCCACCAGCATCACACAGCAGCACTGAGCCCCAAAGCTGCCTCTTTGGCACCAGGAAGACAGAGGTGTCCTTACCAAACAGACCTGGCAAACTAAGTTCAGGAATTCCTCTTCGCACCAGCTGAGATGTAGATAAGGACAAGGAGCTCTGAAGTTCGCTTTCCTGTAGAAAGCAAATTTTACTGTGGTAGAGAATTGCGGGCTCTGTCCTGTTTCAGGCCCAAAGGTGCCCGTGCCTTCCACTGGCATTTTCCAAAGGGACAATTTCACCCCTAGAAAGTTGGGAGCTCTTCAGTTAGCACCAGTAAGGGAGAGATGATGTTTAGTTTGATAATGTGACTGTCAGTGGGATTTTGAAATGTCACTCCCACACCTAGCAGATGCAGTTGGCTCATTCCTCATTTTAGTAAAATGTACTGAAGTTCCTTTTGTAATTGATGCAAAATGTTTCACAAGGCTGGAGCTTTATTTTGAAAAAAACCCCTCTCATTCCCTTTCAATTGAAAGGCATTTTAATTAATTCTCTTGAACATACTTAAACTGTTCCATCCTTTTTAAAGACGCTTTTGCAGGGACAAGCTATTTCCTTAAGTAAAACCCATATGGCACAGAGCTGAACTAAAAATGCCCCAAACCAGAAGAGCGAGCTGATGTTTCAGGAAGGTGTATCCTCTACCTATCATCATTCTTGGCCCTGACTTTGCCAAAACATACATCTGTGAATAACTCTGGCAGGATGACCAAGACAAATGTTTGTATAATGGCACCTTGAAAATGTAACTTGTTTTTAAACAAGCATGTAAGACAAATCACAACTGGAATGACAGTATAAAAAACAAGTGAGAGGAAACATCGAAAACCTGTGGAAGAAAGATGACATGAGTTCCAATTAGTTTTGGTACCTTATCTTACAAGTGAGCTCACCTAAGAATTTGAGTCCCAAAGCTGGGCTTTGGGTTTGTTTTTTTTTTTTTTAGTATCAATTTTCAATCCATATAAAAATTGTTTCTTAAACACCACAAACCCACCTGCACTCTTCACATCCTCTCTACCCGTTCAAACTTCTTCTTCCTCTTTGGACAAATACACTGAAAGAAGAGGAAAGCCCGACGAAACAGCTCAAAATTTACTGTATCTTGAATCCAGGATATATGAAAATGTGGATGCGGAAAGAAGATTTATTCCTGAGTTAACATTTCACTTGGAAATAAATCTTTGATTTTTATCCTGTGGCAACTATATCTCCTCTCCTTGCAAGTCCTGACATTGAACTTCATGGAAATTGGACCGGGCTGCTAGGAAAACTGCCATGACATTTTCCAGGGGCCCAGATCTATATACCCATATGCTGGTCTTTAACTTCATCAGCAAAACATATTGGATTTGTTTCTTAAGGTTGGAACTTTATTTACCCTCTGTTCCATCATGCAAAGTTTAAAAGTGAACTCAATTGGTTTTGCTATTTGTCCTAAAACTAAGGCAATGATCACTTTATCTTCAGCATTAAATTCAGCTTGTTCTTAAAACTCACAGTTCTCTGAATTGCTCTTCTGTTTTCACAAGGGGGTTTGGTTGAGTTTTCTAATTTTAAGAAAATTGGCTATATACAAATACACTAGCCCATGAAACAGTTGCCAACACTTTGTAGAAAAAGGAAGACAAACATACACTGCACCAAATTTTGTGAAGTTGTTATCCTCCATTACACAAACACTTAGCAGGCTTCCATTATTAAATTTATGCACTAAGATTAGCTCTCACAATTGCAATCAATTGCAACAATCAAGTGCAAGTAATTCAGCGGGGAAAAAAAAAGGCGAAGGTGAGCATGAAAAACAATGTTACAGCACTGCAGTGGTTCCCCTATTTATTTATAATTATGTCCAATACAGTCTTTCTATCCATCATTCGTATGGGTTGTGTGCTTGTACCCTTAAGCAGAGTAATTTCTCAACAAGAAGCTTCCTTCTGCGATGCTCCAGAACATTTCCTTGTAGTTTTGTTTTTGGCACTCTCTGCCCATCTTGAGGAAGAAGGCTGAGAAGGGACCCTACAAATACTCCAGTGCAGAAGATGCCTGCCTCCCCATCTCCTCACACCCCAGTTTTATCCAGCATCTCTTGGGCTGCTTCACGTACACGTGCACGCACCCCCTTTTTTTCCTTGCCCCTGTTTCTGCAGATAAGTGACCTGGGCACCACTGCCCTCTCTGCCCTTCCTCGCCCAGGACCCACCGGCAGGGTGCTAAGGGAGGGGACGGTCCAGCTCCACAGGACCCCCTCAGGGACAACCCAGTACTGGATCTATAGATTCTTCCCAGAGCTGGATCCCATATCGAGCACTGGCTGCTGAGTAGCTGAGCACAGGGGCTCCAGGAGGGGCAGGTCCCCAAAGCAGCACTGGGACTGCCTGTCACTGTGACAACTTGCACAGCGGGGACGTGCACATCACCACTTTGAAAATATGAGCCTTACTTTCTCCCTGCGGTGTGGGGAGGGGTTAAGGGTTAAAAGCCATCTTACCAACCAACAGTGAAACATCAGGAACACTTCTGAAAAATATTTTCACGACTGTGAATGACTTTAAGACAACTACACACTGACTAGGTTGATACGCATATTTTTTAATCATCCTCTTTGACGCAGATGGTATATACTGCGTATGGTATGGTGCCAGAGCAGAACTCCAAGTTACAGGCAGCTTTGTACAGAATCTTCCCCCTTGAAACAACAACTTATGAAACTAGTAATAAATGTTAGATTGTTTGGAACGAAAAGCAGATAAAGTATATAAACTTCTGGAAACTAAACACATATGGCAAGAATACACTAGAGGATATAGAATACTCTAGAGAATGCAAATAATGAAAAAACCCTCTCTGTGTAATTCAGTGTAAATACTACATGTGATTGTCTCTTCTCTCCCACATGTGTCCAAGCAAATCAATGTCTGGCATCCCACTCTAATCTGAGCAGACCTCCGTCTTCTATACTAACAAGCTACGTAACTTCCGGCCCCCGAGAATCTGCATCTTCCACATCATCACACATTCAGACTGAATTACCTGCCATTGTTTTAATTCACTTCTGGGTTTTGGGTTGGTTTTTTTTTTTCCTTAAACAGGTCACAGCTGTATTATAAAAGAATATAGATTGATAAAGAAGCATATGGTATTAAAGGAATAGTTTGGTTTTGCAGAGAGGAGTAAGAAAAGCTTTCATTGTACAGCTTGATCAAATCAGAAGCAAAGCCCTCAGGTACTACAGATTTGTTTCCCTTCCTCAGTTCCTAAAAGCAGATGCTCTTCTGACCCAGACCTATCACATTGAAGAAAAAAAATGAGCTTAAACTCATCTTCTTTGTATCATCTAAAAGCTATTTGCAGTGGTAAACATGAAACAAATTAAGTCATTTTGGACAGAACAGAAAGCCCACCAACACAACTTTAAGAATTTTCCATGGACGTCACTTGGCTTTGGTCCAAGCCCATAATGTCATTTCTCACTGACATCCTTTTGCACCATGAAATTCACGTTCACAATTCATATCAGATAAAGCCAAAGAGGCCTCTCAGCAAAGTATCCAGAGAACCAGCTGACTCTTCAGCAAAGTCTACCATAAAAAAAAAAAAAAAAAGCATATGGGCACGATCAAAATGGATTTAGTATAATACCGGTTCATATGACACTAAATAGAAGCTGGTATCTAGCACATATTGCCTTTATTTTATTCTTTCATTGAATGCACCTGTTCTTCTCATTCAAAATGAGGGCTAGGCTGTTTAAACAGCCAAGTTACTTTGCGAGGTATTTCCCTTAGCACACAAGCAAGTCCAGGCAAGAGAAACCATCCCTCCAAAACACAGCTGCTCCCCAGAGACAGTGCAGGGCAAAATTTGTGGAGTAAAAACGCTCTGTGACTGCAC
>VYXH01012333.1:421836-448481 GCA_013397275.1 Burhinus bistriatus | reverse complement strand
CACACAGAGCCTCGCACTTGGCATTTCAGCACAGTATATCCCATAATTGCTTCCCCAACTCCCTCCCCCCCACCCCCAAAATGCAAGTTGCAATGGGTTCTACCATCAAACTCTCATCTATTTGGCTTTTTTGTTCACAGACTGAGCCGCACAGACTGAACTTATAGGTTCAAGTTGCTGTGCTTCTCCACTCCTCCAGGCAAACCAGCCAGCGTTAGAAGGTGACTGTCAAAAACAATACTGGAAAACAGGAGTTACAAAATATATATATTCTTTTTATATCTATGAAAAGTCTTTCAGTTGAGGGATGAAATTTTCTTTTCAAAGGAGAAGAGAAATCCCAGAAGACCCATCCATCCTGTGGCCATTCACTTGGGAGGATCGAACGTGTCTTGGGAAGAAGAGAACCTGAACCCGGGCACCCACTTTCCAGCCAAGGCCTCCAATCACTGCCAAGGCAATGCTCATCATTCAAGTCCAGAACAGTTTCTTTACTCCCCCCTCTAATTCAAATCCAGTTTTAAACCCAAGCATAACGAGAACATCTCTGAATTCTTCAGGTTTTATAGGAGAGCACTTACATTTTCAATGCCACTGCAATTAGAAGCGATGCATAAAATGTAGGGGTGATGTCAAGCTATTTGAAATTCCCCAATTTTGAGTTTTCATTAAGAGGAAAAACAGCTAGGAAAATGTTTTTCAGAAAGATATTTGAGCTCTAAGGGATAGTTTTAAATATAGCAAAAAGGAGATGGCTAGAGGAAAGAATTTGGAGAATTGAAGCTGATAATCAGGAATGGGGAATATAACAGCATGCCAGACTGCAGAATGCCCTCCAAAAGCAACGAAAAGATAATCACTGCACAAAGTATTGCCACAGCAGAAGATGATCAGCAGCTGAACACATCTTTATAAATTCTCATGCTCCTGCAGTGCTATGGAAATGCAATGATATCCCAAATATTGGAATTTTCTTAAATTAGAGAGACAGGGAAAAGAAAATGGCCACACTCTGAAAGTATCTTAAAATATTTCCTGTGTTGACTAGCACAAAAAACAAATAGTGGCAGAGGCTTATATACCCCATGTTCCCAGAAAGGAAAAACCTCGTTAATTGGTCATCCCACTCCTTAGCCTAGGAAGCGTGCTGCCAGGCTGCTCCAAGTACCAGGGGAAAAGGTCCAAGAGCAGCCACTTAAGTAGGTAACTTCAACATGGCATGGCCAACCCAGGCACTACACGTCTTTCAAGATCAGGTGCTCACTGAGCAGATAGCAAGCTGTAAACAAAATCATACACATGGATACGCAGAAGAAATACTTTGGCTTCAAAGGCATTTTTCTTCAGCACGTAAACATTGCAGGAATTTCTCTTGTGTCTCAAATAGCACTACTCTGAGCACAAGTCAAGTCCACTCATGGCACAGTTTATTTTTGTCTGACCATTAGAAACAAAATGACGGCCTTTAACTGCTCAGAGAGGCTGCAGGACAACATCCTGAGGTTCAGACATGCTCTGCAACGATGGAAAAAGCTATTTTTGGAAATCTATCTGGTTGCTAGGGCAAATTCTTGTAATGATACGCACAATCCACCAAGCAGAATCTGGTTTGCAAGTCAGGAGAGGAGGAAAAATTAAGATGAGAGATGACTATGACTAACCAGGGTAACATGAGAAACCAAATGAAATGTCATGCTATACAGAAACATGTTTAGGGCTTCCATCAAGACTCAGCTGAACTCCTACGTGAAACACACGCCTGGTTGTTTTGAGCCAACGGAGCCCAGATCACAGGCTTCAAAGAAATTTCAAAAGGTTGTACAAGGCATCCTGCTGCCCCCAAGGCAGGATTAACTATATCTAAACAGTACCTTATGCAGGGCATACCACTACTGAATCATAAGCATTTGTTCTTACAACTCTCTTGTATTAGTATTATTTGTCTTTTATACAAGGGAGTAAATGAGGCAGATAGAAATGAAGCAGTTAGCCCTCAATTGCACACTAAGCCTCCTGCAAAGTTATGAAATCATTCCAGATGTTCAAAAACCCACAAATAACTGATGGATCAGTTTTCTAGGTGCTGTATGCATGGATATCGTCTCATCTTCAAAATTACTGGAGCCTCGGTTCATGTCAACCCGTTACACATCTGGATAGTCTCATATCCTTTACAAAAGATCGTGACAGTTTTTCTATCCAAATTCCAAGCTTTCAGCTCAAGAAATGTCTTCTGAAAGTTAACAAAGGACAAAAGGAGGAGGGGGGGTTATAAACTATTTTCCATTTTCTCCATGAACAGTGAAGAATGGAAACTTGCATGCTAATGTTCAAAAACACCAGTTTTGGATGACACAAACTGGAAAAGGTGTAATTTATACCTTACTATTGTAACTTCTGGTCAGCTTTGCACTGAACTCAACTGAGATTATAAGAAAGCGTGCAGATCAAGTTTAGGAAGCCACCATGCTCTTCTTGGTAGCTGAGCACTTTGCGTGTCAGAAGAAAGCTGCTGTAATTAAGTAGTCTCTCCTTTACAACTGAGAACAGAGAACATTTAATTAGGCTTTAAACTGTCGAGGAGAGGCTTAAATAATAATCTCACTTGGGCCTCACCGTCAAATGAATAGTCCCTACCAAGGCTTAGTCGAACTTAGATGTACCTCACTGATCACAGGTAGTACTCTCAATACAACCTGGCATTAAAACTGAATCAGTGTGCTCTTTTCCTCCGTTTTGACTTCTGAAATAAAAAGGTTCACATCGATGAGAGATTTCAACACTGCAGAGACCATGAACTAAGTGAAATTCATTAAGTCACCAGACTTAAAAATTACTGCTGTAATCTGTAGGAGCAATACTAAGAGGAGAATGACCAGGGAGACCGAAGCCGAAACTTCAGCCACAGGTGGTGGATGGACATCCAGCAGGGCAGACGCGTCCGTGGCAGTCCTGGGCACATTTCACAGGCCTGTGGCCAGCAGGGGTTGCAATTCTCTTTGCCAAAATAACCATGAACATACATGAAATCAATTTGTCCTTCTGTGCCAACACAGGGCACCTCCAACCCCCTGCCTTTACAAAAGAGCCATTTTCAGATGAAGGTCCATCTAATTCATTTACCTTTGGGCTGCAGATTCCTCATGTACACGTGTGTGACACAGGAACTCCCTGCAAGGGTTGTCCCTGCCCATAGGGACAGCACAACCCTAGTAGAAGGTATAGACGCAGGGCTCCAAGGGACAGGCCAGCACGCCAAAGCAGACAGCAAGCCCTCCCCATTTCTACTGAAACACGCAGAGCTTCAATGCCGCTCAGAGCTGAAGCAGCAGCCCTCCTTTTGCTCCTCCGCTCAGGAAACAAATCAGCTCTTACTTGATGGAGCGTTAGGGCAAGTAAAGATAAGGACCTAGCTGAACTATTCAGAGCTCAAGCTGCAGCTGCCTTCAAACCCTTATCAACCATAGCACCTAACACAAGGTTTTGTGCTTTTCCAGCTGCCTCCCAAAAACCTCTTCAAATGGGACTGTTTTATAAGCGGAATTTCCCTGGCTAGTCACAAAAACCTGGCAATTCTCCATAGCCACAGTGTGTTCTGCTGTGTGAGCTCCAGCTGAGTCGCCTGCACCGCTTGGAGGCAAAGCACAAGCAAGAGTAAGGTGCTCCCGAGTTTCTGCAGCAATCCAAAGATGCTACTCGGGCCCTGTAAGGACCATACTGTGCACATGGGTACACACATGCAGCAATTTAAGAAACAGTCTTGTTCACTTTTAGTAATGTTAAAGAGGATAATGCTTCCAAATAACTCAATTTTGAAAAATGGAGCTTAAATGCCCTTGAAACCTAAGATCATAAAGAGAAAAACACATGTGCACATGCTCCTAAGAAACCAAACAGCTTTTCAAAACAGGATTTCTCTCTGACATGCTCTTAAAGCAAGCTTTTTTACTTAAACCGTCATCAACTGAAAAGCAGGAAAAAGACCTCAACAAATTTGTCAGTAAATATTCCCACTCTACACAGGTAAAAACATTTGCACAAAGTAATCTAGTAACTTCCTAAGCTGATAAGATACCATTATACATAATTATAATACATATGCACATGTGATATTTGTATATGAACATATACATGTATGACAACATATAGCTTCTTACAAACAACTTCAGGAGAGAGTTTGGTCATATGATGACCTACCTCAGGGAACTAGTACAGAGAAGACTAAAGGGGAAGATGCTCTCTATTCCAAGTGATCACAGTCAGGAGACCCATCCTATTGACAAAGATCAAACAGGGAATGAGGGGACCCAGCTTTTATTTCCTGCAGCATCGCTTCCTTCTGGGCAGCCCCACTATGACCCTCCCCAGGCCTCTACCACTCCTTCGGCTGCTGTCCTTGCAGGCAGGCAAACAGCTTATTTGTGGAAAGGGCTGACCTTTGTTATGGGCATGAGCATTCACCTGCATTAAGGTCTTCATCTCCCTCCAAATGGCCCCACAGGCAGATAAGCTGGCTTCTCTCCTCTGCTTCCCACTGAAGAAAATATGGGTTAATAAATATTGGGAGGGAATCATGCCTGTAGCTTTACCAGACTGCATAAATGGTTATAATTTTCCTAGAGCAAAAGGGAGCTTGCGGGGAGACACAAAATGCACAGCTGCACAAATGTAAGATTAGAGGATGGAAGGTATCAGGAGGTCTGAAATATTTTTGGTGAGATACATACACAGGCTCACCCAGTCTCCTGACAAGTACTCTGATTTTAAAAGGCACTTTAATCTGCCTTAGATCTATATAAACAAAGATCATAGAAACAATTGTATATAGCAGCCTGGGAAAGAGGAATACTGGTATCATCTTTCACTTTGTAGCTTTATGTTGGAGAGGTGGGAGGAGAAGAAAAGAGGGAAGTAAAGTAACCACGCGCACCATCACAGCTTGACATGAACAGGCCTGTTTCTTTTGTTACTTTGGGTCATCAGGATAATTAAATCCTTTATAATAGCCACTGATTCGCGTCAGACAGCGTGTATAACTGTGAGCCAGCTTCTGTAAATTGCATAAAAGAGCTGCTGTGTATTGCAAAATAACCTCTTCACCTTGCTCAGCGCTTTCAGGACAGATTCTGACACCGCTACTTCAGGAGCACCATACCACTCCGATCAGCCAG
Organism: Burhinus bistriatus; assembly: GCA_013397275.1. NCBI lineage: Eukaryota > Metazoa > Chordata > Aves > Charadriiformes > Burhinidae > Burhinus > Burhinus bistriatus. The sequence continues at coordinate 443,310 of VYXH01012333.1, read as the reverse complement.
ACTGACAGACAGCCTCAGCCCATGCCAGCCACAGAGCCCCGCGCAGGGAGGCCCGGTACCATTTGGGTAGCAAGGTGGTACCCCAGTGTCTGAGGTACAGCCTGCCCCGTGCCACCCGGGGCACCCTGCGGTTCAACCACAGCTCGGATGCCGCACGCGTTTTTGGAAAAGTGGTGGAGTTGATGGAAAGGTCAGTCTGAGTCGCTGCACTTCTGTTTCCACTCCTCCTCCCTCAACTGCAGGGTTTCTAAATTAATCTGGGTCTTTAGGCTTGTCGGCTTTTATTGCCGCTTCTTAAAGAAAAGCCCAGCTTTCATGCTACAAACTACAGGGCTGAAATCCCCAGACAAGTTCAGTAAGTGCTTTCTGCAATTTGCCTTTGCCCTTATTCATCCCAGTGTACTCCCTTAAGTGTCTCCTAAAAATCTAAGATAGGAAATGCGCTTATTTTCTTCCTTATTTTCCCCTCCCTGCAACATTTTAATCAAAACGTACCAGCCAGCTACATCCAGCAGACACGGGGCGGATGGGAACAGCACCGCTTTGTACAGATTGCACTCCACAAGTCACATCAGCAGGGTGCAGCCTGAACCAACACCCCCCTCCCTCCCCAAATCCTGACCTCTGCTACTTGGGGATGCCAGAGGGCATGAAATCCCACTTCTGTGCAACAAGACATTGTTAAAGAGAAAATTCCTCTATTTTGGGGTTTTTTTTTTCTCCCTCCCCAAATCCTTGACAAGGAGATCTGTGTGTGTATGGCCTGCGGCAAAAATAATCCTATGGCTACCGAAATCAAACAGGAATTTACTGACCAGCTCTCACGCATGGCAGGGACCAAGCCAAAGCCTAGAAACTTGCACTGGCTGTCCCATGACAGTGTAACACCTTTTCTATTTTAGCTTTGCTTAAATACAGGAGGGGGGGGGGAAGTAGTAAAAACACATTTTACTAATAACTGGAAACTTTCTGTTAAACTAATCAGGGTAGGGGTGCACTACAGCTTCCCAGGACGCTGTAACCAACCAAACATAACCCACCATCGGCTCCTGGCAGGATCAGCTGCTCGGCTGCAACAGCACGCATCTGTTAGTGCTGGCAATTTACAACTGGAAAGTATTAGGGAGGGCCGATTAATTGCTACAATATAAAATTTCCATGCCTTCATTTTACATTAGCAGCTTTGCAGTTAGCAAAAACCCGAGGGAAAACTAGAAAAGGGGTGGGCATGGGGGGAGAAAGCAGCCCCTCTCAGATGTGTCCAGGGCCAGGAGCATCCTCGGAGGATGCTCCCTTTTCAGCAGGGCTTCAGCTTTCATCAGAAACAAACGAGGCCTCCACGCTTTCAGGCTGTGCAGAAAATGCCAGGGGTGGGAGCTGACACAGTGACATCCTCCAGAGCCCCCAGACAGCCCCAGCGCCCCTCTCTGCTGCAGGGGGAGGGCTGGCAGGGCTGGTGCCCTAGCGGCATGCAGCATTGCGGAGGGACCACTACAGCCACAAGATGAATGGAGGCAACACCATCCATCCTCCTTCCCCACCTCCCTCCTCTTCTTCCCTCCCAAAGAAGAGGCAGTGAGGGCTCACACAGGGACTCCACGGCTGCAAACCTCTTGCTTTGCACCCCCTCCTCACCCATCCTCTGGCACCACACGTAGGGACCGGCTGACTTAGTGGGGACCATCGAGAGCCACCTTCGCCTTACCAGAGTGCAGGAGTGGGCCTGAACACATGCACTTGAATGGGTGCAGCGGCCAGTGACAGCCACAGGAAAATCCCAAATCCTCTATCAGAGGCAAAGCTCACCACTGGCCCAAGGCGCAGGGACTCACTACACAGAGATGGTGGTGTCTCAGGCTTCCTGAGGAGATGCTCAGTTCTGACCTGTCAGCACAGGGGCAATTTTTTACCTGCTGCCGAAGCGGGAAGTAGGAAACCCCACCGCATCTTGGTCCCTGATGGAGCAAAGTAAGACGACAGCTTTGTTATCACCTCCCCTGCACCCCTTACTCTCCCCTCCGCACGCAGGCAGCAGGCTTATTTCCAACGCACTTTGCAATACAAACTCAGACGAACAAAAGAACAAAAAAACTCTTGCCCCCTCCCTCCAGAGAGGGGAGGAATTCAGAGTTCGGTCTGCCACTCTGCTACTAGCTGCTGCTGCCACGCAGGCCGCCGAGCGCCGGGTAATTTCACACACCATATGTGCAACAATTGGGAAGCGCTGAGAGCAGAGGGCTAGAGGAGCAGCCACTGCCTGCAAATCAGTGGTGCTACAGGGAGGGAGAAGCAGCAAAACAACATCCAGAAGTAAGCTGTCACCTCAGAAAGACTGGATGAGACATAATGCCCCTGGACACGCTCCCGGTCTAATGTGAAAGGTACGTGGACACAGGGCACACTTCAGCATCATCCGCCTGCAAGTGCGGCACTGCCGGCGGTGATAAACCCAAAATGCAGCATCCATTCCCACCACCACACAGCCCACAGGCAGGGATTTTGGGGGCCAGCATGCCACACAGTGACAGACAGGGCAGCAGACCCAAGGGCACTGCACACATGGCTGGTTGCGTGCCATGCAACTGGCTGAGCCCAGCGGCTCTGCCCCGTCCCCCCAGCCTACAGCCGTACCCCTGGGATCTCTGCCTCCAGCTGGGAAACCCACCGGCATGTTTCCAGGATTGCTACTGACAGGGACCCGCACCAGGCAGGAGAGCAGGGTGCAGCCAGAACAGCCCGCAGCAGGACTCGGTGATGCACACACCAGGCGCAAGAGATGAGCATCCTCTTGCCTGGGAGAAGGAACCTCCTCCTTGCAAGGAGCTCCACTTGCAGGAATACAGCATTGCCAAGCTTCAGACATCAAAACCTTAATGTCTACTTCACACCTGGGGTTTTCCAAGCTGGCTTTCTTGTTTGGTTATGGGTTTTTGGTGGATTTTTTTGTGGGGTTTTTTGTGGTTTGTTTGGTTTTTTTTTTTTGGTTTGTTTTTTTTTTTTAAATGCTGCTGGGCCTATGGTGAAAATTTTAAAANGTTTTTTTGTGGGGTTTTTTGTGGTTTTTTTTGTTTTTTTTTTTTGGTTTGTTTTTTTTTTTAAACAGCTGCTGGGTCTATGTGACAAATTTTAAGCAAGCAAGACTCAAATCCTCATAATTAAAGAGGCACAGAAATGGGGGATAGGGGGGTGGTGATGGACGACACGACAGACACCCACACACTTAAACTGTGACAACCTAAGCAGTAGAAGAGCACAGAAGTTCTTGTCCCAGAAGCAAAGCTTTATTTTTTTTTTTTCTTTCTTGAAAACACCTCAGTCACTGAAGAAACAAACAAAAAAAAGAAACAAACAAACAAAAAGAATGAAGTTTTAAAAACATGGTCTGACACATCATTTGTACTCACCTTGGCAAGATCTCTTATTTTTCAAAGGTCTAACAGCTTCTAGATAAATATAGTAGCTCCGGGAAGAGACAGTTTGACAATACTATCTGCAGAGAGATACCTTGAAAGCAGAGGGTCTGAGTTTTTTCTTGGTGTAGTCCCATTAACAGATTTTGGCCCTCATGGTTCCTCCACTTGGCTTCTCCTCAGCAGAAGGCTCTGGAGTCGAGTTGCACAGCGGCTCTGGGACGAACACGAGAAGCCTCTCCAGAGAGCTGGGCTCCGGCAGTCGGGGGTACAGGGCTGATGCACCAAATGGCTGCGCCCCGCGTCAAGCCTCGCCGTCAGGTACTGGCACGCTCCCCTGCGCAACGAGCAAACACAGAGCTGACAAGTGCAGCCTTCAGCTACGGCACAGCATTTTGCTTGTGTTTTATGTAACCATTTATGACTGTTATTCAATTATGAAGGAGAGCTTACCATGGAAACTGCAAGGAGGTGTTTTGTTTAAGACACAGAGCACACTTTTTAAGTAAGAGCTGTTCATCTCTCATCTGCAAACATCTGAACTGCATTCAAGGTTTCCCAGAAGATGGCCAGTCCTACTTGGAAGCTATGCACTGCACAGCACAAAGAATTTTAAAATTTTTCCTCCCTAAAGCTAAAAAGCTAGGTGAAACAAAGAAATGGATCTGTTCCTTTATGTGGTCATGTAGGGTTCTGTGGGAAATGCCGTTTTCCACTGAGGTCCCATGGGACTGTAGCGCTTAGCAGGCTGCCAGCCCACATCAGCCCAAACTGACCCCCAAAACAAGCCTCAGGGACTGGTCCCAGTCCTCTATGGCCCACAGTCAGTTGTTAAGTGACCTAGTAATCCAATTAGGCAGCAACAGAGGCTGTCCAAAGAAATAAAACAAAAGGAAACAGGGAAGGGAAGAGTAACAGTAAAGAAATTAAGCCTAAAGCAAAGCATATCCTCGTTACTCCTCTAATCTGCAGCTGTGAGCAGGAGCTGAGCTTGGTGCCCAGTGTCTGGGAGAGGGGGACAACAACCTACGCAAAACCCAGCTCGCACCCAGCCTGGAAAGCCCCTGTTACCAAACACAAGAGCTGCTCCCTAGGTGTATGGAAGACCAGGCAGCAAAGAGATAGCCCTTTCTAGCCAGCCTGGTCGGTAAAGCATGGCATGATTTTTCCAACCTGTTCTAACTAAAGTGCTTCTCTAGCTTTTGTTCAGCCATTGCCAGGTATTCTGAGTGTGTTATCCAGAAAACCACATGGCTGCAAAAGGCACAGGGGAGGGACACCAAGATTATTTCTTCTGAACATGGTTGGGGGGCAGAGGCTGATCCCGTGAGCGCTCCCTCAGGGTATCCATCCCCGGCTGTCCAACCTACCAGGTGCCCAACCCCAAAGAGTATCCTGTGCTTTTCAGAGGATGCCCACGTCTAGCACAAACCTGAACAGGTACACGAGAAACCACCCATTCAGCTTTAAAAGTCAGATCCCCTTGGAAGAGAAGGGAAACGCAATTTGGAAGGCACTGTGAAAAACACTACAACTGCAAAAAAGGGGGATTTCTGGTTAAAACAAATGTTTAAACTGCCAGTGGTTTTCACACACCTAAAAAATGAGCACGGCCAAAGTTTTAAAAACATGTTTTAAGCAACTTCCTAGCAGAGCACTGGCTTCCGCTGGGCCATAACAGAATTGCAAACTCAAACACAGAGCAAGAGATCTCAGCCGCCAATGGATTTGTTTGTGGGCGTGAGAGCTCAAAAGCACGAAAACTATCACATCAGCTTCCATGCTGGAGGCCCAAACAAGGGCATTATCTAGGGTTTTGGAAAACAACAAAATGAAAGGAAAAAAAAAAAAAGGCTTATAAATACCATTGGTCTGGAAAATCAGCATTTTTAATATAAAAGTAAACATAAGGCTTGTTTTATATGATGATAACTATCAGCATGTCAGGTTTTTTTATGGTTTCTCCATTATCATAACAAAAGTGTGCTGAGCATCTTGGTTGAACTGCAGAAGTGAAAAACGTATAACATCCCGACTGCTTAGAGATAATTTTGCAAACAAGAAGTGATGAGGATACACTTCTACTACTGATTTCTTTCATGAATAACTTTAACAGCACCTTAAGCCTGCAGAGACCCAGTTATTTTATCAGGCCTGCAATCCATGATCAAAGTCCGAGAGCAAGATAGGTTAAAGAGCTATGCATCCATCCCTGGCTCAGAAAATGGTTTCTCCTGGATATCAGCATAAAGGACCCGCTTTTGCTATGTATTCTGTGACATGACACCACACGGCATCATGTATTAACAATGTATTACCTCTTGGCAGCTGTTTGCCAGGCTACCAAAACCTTTGCTGAGTGTGGCCAGGCCCCTCTTTTGAGACAGGGCCACTCCTATGCTGGTCCAGCTCCTACGCTGGAGCACCCAGGGGCTTCCCTAGGCCTGAGAAGACCCGGGGGCAGCCAAATTGCCCTGCCCAGCTGAGGTCAGACAAGGAGCAGCTGTAGGCCATGCCTGCCCAGGCACAGACCAGTTTCTCCACCCCAATGGATCCCCAGCATGGGGTACGGCCCCCAGGGGCTCCTCTGTGCCCAAGCACGAGGGGCTGCCCCATAGCAGCAGAGCCAACACCAGCCTCCCACGCAGCCAGGAGCACAAGCCCTGGCACACAGGGCGGCCCCAAAACACGTTCCCACACGTCCACTGCTGCGGGCAGTGGCAGGCAGGGAGGGACAAAGAGCCTGGGACCCGAGCAAGCAAATTTCAAACACTGGGGGTTTGCCTGAGCTTCCGGGCAGCATTCATGCTGCCGGCTATACGGATCCAGAGAGCGACCAATTTCACAGCAAACAAAATATTTTTCTATCCCTCTCCACAGACAATTAGCAACGCAAGCCTGAAACGTCAAAAACTGACTCTTAATTACTGAAGTCAGCACTTAATGACTAATTATATTTCCACTGATTTCTGAAAATTGGATTCTCCACTACACTTGCTGTGTTTAAATTAGTTTCTTACCTCATTCGCGCTAATTATACTTTGACTAACCAAATTAAAATACAGTTGAGATTTCTATGGTCCTAGTTACAAATAGTGGGGATTTAAGAACAAAAAAATTCTTAAGCCTACCGCCATCCCCATTTTTCATTGCCTTCCCTTCAGGGCACAGGAATGTGAGGGGTTAAAAAATGAGAGAGATGCAAAGGACAGTATTTTGGTAAAATGCTGTAGAAACAGTGTTTTAGTGGTAGGAATCAGTGTTTCAGTTCTGTGATAGAAACTCACTGTCTTATCCCCCTCATATCATAGAAATTAGCTTTTCCTTTTTATAGTAAAACCCAAAAGTTCCTCTTCTCAGGCTCACCGTTACCGGTACTGCAGAGGACTCTAGCAGTGAGAAGATTCAGATGTGCATTTATCGGGGGGCGGGGGGGGGGGGAATACATTTCACACAATTAACAGCTCTCTGTATCTAACCTTCATGCTGAGACCTACTGTCAAAACATGCCTGTGGGATAAGCACAACTTCTGCAGGATGCAGTTGCACCACTTGGGGATGCCTGCCCTTTCTTAGGGATTTTCAAATTCCTGTTTGTAATTAGTATTAGAAATGGAAAAGGACAGGAGAGTAGGCAGCATATTTCAAGAAACAAAGCAACCAATAGAAAGAATCCATAAAAATGTAGTATTTTAGGGAAAGCCTCTACACATATTTACTTCATACGATATGGAGACAGCAGCGATTTCTCCAAGGAGGATGCCCCTCCGTACATTTTTTTTCTCCCAGAAGAGGAAGGAAACTAACATCTGCTAATTCCTTTGCCAATCTCAAAGCTCAAACATTGGAAGCACGTACCCTTACATTGCAGCAGCCTGGCAACAGCCAGGGGAGCTGTCAAGTATCCACAGTAACTATGGCAAAGACAAGGTACCTGTGCCGGCACCCCAGGCAGCACCACAGCCCCAGCAATAGTCACAGGAGAGCGTCTCAGCACCTGGATAAATTAATCCTAATCCCTGCAGGACCAGAGCCATTTCAGGAGCCAGCTACCTGGCATTGCATCTCGAAGGACAGGTAGGCATTACACTGGCTGGACAGTTAGTACACTGAGCAACCAAGCCAGCCCTGAAGTTACCTGATGGTAAATTAAAACAAGGTTTCAGGTTTCTGAGCAAATCACCACTGCCCCAAAGAAGCAATGACAACAAGTCTGAAGCAGTCTGGACTGATGTAGCATGCCATCCTCTAGTTCCTCATGGCAAAGCGGTAAGGCATCGCAAAGCCCCCACCAGCTCACTACAACTAGAGAGGAATGCAAAGCAAACCATCTGCACATGTTTAATGTGTACAGTGTTAATTCAAGAGGCAAGAGGATACAGATTTATAGGGTTACATTTTCACTTCGGTATAGGAATACAATATGCCACTGTCACAGCTACTTCTTGCAATAATATCTTTTCATTATATTTGTTTCTGCTTTGTTTTTATTCTCATCTTTTGCGGATACCCATTACTCAGCAGTGGTTGTTAGATTTTATGTTCACATATGGTTTAAAGAGGTGGCTGTTTAATGTTCCCTATATGTAAATAACTACATGCTGTTTCAGTCCCTGCTGTGCAAGTGAAGGAATGATTAGATCATAAATCTCAAATACAGAAATATGTCAAGTTGGTTTTCAACTACAAATCTATTAGAGCTTACTCTGGGTTACATTTTCTATCTTCCCTTTTACCCACAAATTCCCACTGTTTTTAATGAGCACATAAAGCAACCAGCAACAGGCAAAAATAGGCCAAAAAGCAGGACTCCAGGGGAGCAGCCAGTAGCCCAGGTGCAGCCCTCTCATAGGCATCCCTCTGCCTGGAGGCAGGGCTTTCGCCACAGCCGATGCAAAGCCGAATCCAACGTGGCAATGCCAAGGGGCGCCATATGCTGAGGATGCCTGGGGAGCCCTGCACGGCACAGCGAAGAGCAGGGACCCCCGAGAAAGACCCCACGGGATAACACAGCAACCCTTGCCACCACCCATGCCAGTGCCCCATATAAGCAGGAGCCACCACACGGAGAGCTGGCCTCACCTCCAGCAAAAAAGCAACCATGGGACTACACATGCAAACAGCAGAGCGGCACAGCATGGTAAGAGCCAAGAGGGGCAAACACCTGCATTTTAAATGATTCTGCTTGTACTCTATTTGTAGCATAATCCTAGTGCTGCTACTAGAAACGAACACACATTTTTCAACGTAATTTATCATCTTTTTAATATGGCTGACAGCATTCACTTCAAATCAAAGCTCCCATACCAAGCACATTAAAACCATTTTTAGTTTTCTAAAGTGATCACCATGAGAGCCAGGAGCAAGATTAACATAACCACTAACATTTCCAGCTCGTTCGGTATCAGAAACCAGCACATAGAACAATCTTTTGAACTTTCCAAGGTGGGAGAAGAGCTTGTTAAGTAAATAAAGAGGAGAGACATAATTTGTTGTTCAGCCAGTCTCCCTTCCTTGCCGAACCACGACAGACCACTGGAAACGCTCTTGCTCCCTGCCACCCCCAGCCCGGACGCTCCCACACCTTTCAGTGTAAGGGAAGAAAGGCAGAAAGCTCACACTGGCTATCGAGCAAACATCCTACAGCCACAGACAAATGGGCAGCAGAGCTTTCATCACAGGCACCTCCAGACAGCCCATGCTGCAAGGCACAAAGTGCTTGCCTGACAAAAAACTGAGCCTGTACTGCAGAAGATGGAAAGCCTTAACAAACTATGATGTACCACTGAAAGCAAAAAGCAAACATGGCAGGCAGCAGCCACAGCATCCGACTTCTTTACCATAAAGAGGGATTTTGTTGGGTTAAAACTCTCATCTCATCCTAGGAGGGTGAGCACAGAACTGGCTGCCGTGCGCAGGTGTGGGGCACTGAGCAGTGGTCGCTGCCAACTCAACCCGGCAGCAAAATTGCCCAAGTGAACTGCCGTGAACAGGCAGAAGCGCTCCCCATATAACCACCTGCCTCGGGGTAGGTGGGTGTAGAAATCAATCTCTGGTGGCAAACAAACAAGCAAAACCAGGAAAAGCCTGAAGGCAGAAATTAAGACACTAATCAAGAAGCTAGGAAGGAAGGAAAAAAATCTTTGGCCTGTGGAAGCAGGCAATAGATAGCCTGAAACTGGATATTAATTCCATTTATACAAATGTAGTCCAAACTATCAAGTTTGAGCATAGTCTTTCTGTAGTTAGGAGACATCAGAGCTATGGGATTCAAAAGATGCTCCAAATCAACACCGCAATACAAGGATGGGAGGAACCCCAAGCATGATCAAGTCTGCCTTCTTCCATCCCCATCCCACCCTCACGCTCCCTCAGTATACTAATGAGAAATCCTTGCCCAAATCCAGTCCCAGTAAGTGGTTTCTGCTGACCTAAAGTTGTCCTGCAGCTCTGACAACAGATGATGGATCTCATTTCCTACCCTAGCAGCCTCTGTTGTGTGGCGTTGCTCTGCATATTAACGATCCTTGATGACATCTAAAAGCATCTGCAGTCTCAAGTATGGATCTTACCACTTAGTTGCATGTTTGGCAGACAGAAGCCATAAAGATCTGATGATGGTAAAGTGTGTTTAGGGATCATAACCAAGAAAGGAAAGCATTCATTAAGACATCCCCTTACTCTTGTGGAAAGGGTTATTAAGATGATTTTTCTCCTTGATCAGCAGTGGCAGGTGAGTAAGACGATGAGTAATATTAGCTTGAAATGGATATTTTAAAAATAAATATGTATTTTTTAAGTTGGCAGGGAATAAGCCTATTCAGTGGAAGCAGGGAGGGGGGGGGAAGAAAAAAAAAGGTTGAGGGAGTAAAGGAAAAAAGCTGCCCACTTGCCCATGACATTGTCAGTTTCGGACAGTGATGGAAGATTAGTCCTTAGGAATATAAATCACCTCCAGTCAGGGCTCCTGGAATTCAGTGCTTCCCGTGACTGCTGAAGAGGCACTGTCAGCTGATCCTTATTTTTCAAGTTTGGGATGACGACTGGGGTGGGATAAGACTGAAAAGAAGGGTTAATTAAACAAAGAAGCAAGTAGGCAAGAGCCTTTAGAAATTGATTAGACAATGAAAGTAAATGACTTGGCAAAACAACCTTGATTTCACTGCCAGAGTTATAAAAACATCTAAGAGATGGAGTGCTGTTTTAGTGATTGATATTCTCACTGTATGTTCCCGCAGAAACGATAAGAACTGGGACGTTTATTGGGGTAAATGAAATCACAACCGAGCCACCTCCTTTCCTACTCTGTGAAAGGAGAAAAAGCTGCCAAGGATCTCTTCATCCAGGAACCAAAGCACCACCAAGGCCTTAGGAAAATGATCGTGTTGCCAAAATAAGGCTCGGAAAAATATATTGATCAAGCTCATGTGGCATTCATTGTTTCCTTGCTTGGAGGAACAGTGCATCAACATTCAGGTAGGTGACCAAAACCAGAAACCCACCTTCCCTCTGTACTTCTGCTCTATATCTAGACTCTGCATTCTCCCATGCAGATCTATTTCTGTTTGTTTGGGAAGTCATATGGCCAGGGGAAGGCCCAGAGCCTTGAGGAAAAAAAAAATATATGTAAAACATAGATCATGCCTATGTTACTCATCCGATGGTTATTTAATGCTTTTTTTTGTAATATACTGGTAAAGAAAAAGAGGCTTCAGTCCAATTTCGTAACACTGAAGTCTTGAATCATCAGGTTCATGAGGTCAGAACTACAACTGGTATAAATTTACTTACCACCATCATAAATCCCAGCATCGTAATGCTGAAATATTCCAGCCGTCAGAGCAGCAATGTTGCAGACTGCCCTGCATTTTTAACCTCGATTGGACATAATTGTTAATCACTGACCCATTCTCCAGGAGCCCTCGGCACGAGTGGGTTGCTAAGCGACCTGTTTTTACTCCAGATACTTTTTAAAGCTAGTTTAGAAATGGCCAAAAGTCAATAAAGTGAGTATTGAGACTATTGCGGACAGATCTGAGGCAGAGGTGCAAGCATAGGAAGCAAGTAAGACTAACCCGCACCTGTATCAAAAGCATAATAATATTCAGTGCCACTTTGCTATGTATGAAAACCCCTTAAAGAAGCCTTGCTGCAGCCCCGACGCAGCTCGCACACCTCCTGACCTGCAATATTAATTGCCTTCTGCTTCTGAACAAACTCTTGTGCAAATTGCCAGTATAAGAAGATAGAGATGAGGACCCAGACCTCTGTGCTCGCCCCACTGGGGATTCGCACCCGCGTCTGGGAGGTGTAATGGCTGCAACCCAGCATGGCTGAGAGCAGACACCCCGCCACGCCCACCTACCAGTCCCACAGGGATGGTGAGCCCAAATGCTCGCAAGCTCACAGAGCCCACGGGTGACAGGCGACATCCTCCAGACCAGTGCTTGCGGGCACCCAAAGGACCACGCCAAACAAGAACAGCCTTCAGAAACACACATGGGGTTTTATTAGGGAAACCCATACTGTTCTTTGAAAGCTAATGGGAATAGAATTACTCTCACAGCCAGGATTGCAGGGATTTTCTATAGACCGATGATTAGAAATCATCGGGTAGAATTAGTGAAGCAGAGGGTAGAAATCGTCCAGTCTGAGTTTCTGCACCCGCATTGCCCTGCAGCCTTCCCAGCTCTCCCATCAGCAGGTACACTGGCACGCACGCCCTGCCAGCACCCAACCACGGGCCCAGCGAGCAGCACATCAGGCAGCCAAATCACTTCTGCTGCTCCCTTCAACGAGCAGGCAAGTCTGGGGCTCTCACGCCCACGAGGCTCCTTGGGATTTGCAGAGGGGGACCTCATAACTCTGGGACTTTTATCCTTCTGGCAAACTAGCCTGGGTGGGACACGGATAGCACAGGGAGGACCGTGAGCACTGCCCTATCTCTCAGTCATGCAAGACTCAAGTCTATTTTTCCTCCTTTTTTTTTTTTCCTTCTCCCTTTTTTTCTTGTTTTGAAAAGCACCCTGAAGAAGAGGAGCAACACTTAATGTGTTATGTCATCTCAGAGAAACATGTCCTTCTCATCTGGTATCTTACTCATGTATTACCATCTCATAAACAAACACTATGATATGTCATTATTAGTTACAGACACTTGATTTTTGTCCTATAGAAACCAGTGGTTAAAATGTTAAATAGAAGCAAGACTGAGCAACCACATTGTCAAGAAGGAACTGGAAAAGTTACAGGGTTCGGGAGGAAGACAGACAGGAAAGCTCCAAAGGTCTGCTTTTTCTGTCCCGTCCCCCCCCCCCATAACCTACTAGCATAGGTTACAGTAGTAACTATAGTTACTAGGGTAACTAAACTAGTGTAAATTAGACTTTTATGATCAGGTTCACAAAGCAGCTGAGTAATTCAGTATGAGAGGCTGTGGCTGTATGCCAGAATGGATGCTTAAGTAGCTGAACATGTCTTGTTTTCAGACCAGACTGCTATCAGTTCATCAGCAAACATTTTTTTTTTTTTTTTTTCTTTCCACTTTAAAACTTTGAGAAGACTTTAAGAACAGAACAGCCTAGTCCAACAAGTACTGGGGTAAATATACACAAAAATGGTAAAGGCTTCCAGCTTGTGCCTCTCTTTTACCATCAGGAATCTTCTTTTCACCAAAAGTAGCCTGGGCTACACCACCAATGTTTTAGGAGTAACAGCGATGGGTTAAAGAACAATGTAAGCTGTATTTTATAAAGAGGGAGAGAAAGATTTGGGCAACTAGATAATTGCCAGGGACAACACATGCTACAAATGCAGGGAAGTATGAGGACCAAAAGGTCAACAGAGTAAAACTGAGAGGGATCCTGAGCAGAGCACCCACCCAATAGAGCCAGCAGGCATTGGCCAGTGGGGCTCTGGCCAGACACACAATAGGGCAAAGGGACAGAAATGGGGCTCTCCATCACTGAGTCTTTGCACTGACTAGCGTCCCCTCTCTGGCTGGGTGGGCCAGGGCAATGGGGAGACTGGTGGCAAAGTCCTATGAATTGGCCCCATCCTCACCATAGGTGAATTTTCACCGTCCCAAGCACCAGCTGAAACCTACAGGCAGGGGATGTACATCAGCCTGTGCCACCACATTCACCTACACACTCCACAAACACTTGGCATTTGTTTCACTTAGCCTGTCTGTTTTATAACCTTGTGAAAGAAATGCTGTGAAATTATTAGCTTGGAAAAGAAATGATTAAGCATGAAGAAGTCATACAAAAACAGGGGGCCCCATGAGTAATTTGATCGCTTCTGTTTAGAGTATTTTTTGATAGTTTGTTATACAGGACTTAAAACCTTGACCCAGCTTGCCTTTGCTGCTGCTTTTGGGGTCTGAGCAAGCTGTTTATCGCACTTGGTGATACTAAAGCAAGTTATGCAGCATAAAGCTTTGTCGCTGCCTTGTCAGTCAGTCCAAGCAACATGATACCATCACCTCCAGCTGACCCATGGAAGTTAAGTACTGTTTCATGAAAAAATACTTAAGCTTGTTGATGGCAATCTGCCCTCCAGACAGACAGACCTTGCACAACACCCAACCTGCATCCAAAGCCAAGGCATCACCCAGTGGGACTACTAACTGGAGATAAATACTCACGGCACATGGGAAGGGGATGAGCCAGAAACACAAAACCAGTGACTTCGGAAAGGCCGCTGGGATTAAACAATAATGTTTCCACTGGTTCTGCAGAATAAGAGCTAGAGACAACACAGAATAGGAAACTTTGCCAAATAAAACTGCTAGGAGCTGGATTGCTCACTGTTCATTTTTGCAAGCAAAGCTTCTAGGAAAAGAAAACAAACCCCTTTCGGTCCTAGAAGTGCCTGGAGTATAAAACCTGGACTCAGCTGTGTACTCTGCCTGTCCCCGAGAATAAAGAGGATCGGGCAGGGAGAGCAGAAGGACAGTGCAATACGCATGTGCGTGCCGGCATCAAACAGGCGCTGCTGCTCGGGATCCAGGAGACAGACGGTGGAAGTAATTTTAGGCCCGCTGGCCTCTGCAGAATGATAACAAAAGAAAAAAGGAACTGTAAAGAGCTCCAAAAACACAAAACACTTCTTGGAGGAAGAGAGCTATTTAAGTAGTACCTCATAAATGTTGCACTTGTTAAACGATTGATGCCCACAGGCATCAAGCAACCTGCCTTGCACCAAAGGCAGAGGTAACTGCTGAGATCACTGGAAGTTTTGCAGGTACAGAGACCTGAGGACCAAGCCTATACGTTTCAAGGACCTTCATGATCCCTAAAAAAAGAAGGGGGGAGTGGGAGCACAAAAAGAGACAAGCAGAGCTGATGTGCATAGTGCTCTACTCCATTGGACAGGAAGCAAATCTGACCATGCATAAAATATGACAATATGCATTTGGAACCAAATTCCTACTTATCAAACCTATTAAAACCAATCATCAAGGGGAGCCTTAGCCTACTCGACACAAGCAAGCACGAGGTGATGAGTCTGCTGGGAGGCTTAGGGCAGGAGAGAAAGCAGGCAGGAGCACCCACAAGAGAACATGGAAAAATGGAGTGCGCAAGACCACTTCCATAGTGTGGTGGAAACAGAAATGCGCGCTACTCCAGGAGTCTTGGACCGGTCAAGGCCCATGCTGTTGCCAGAGATGACAACTCCTTCTTCCATCTGTATCCCACATGCCGGACCCTGCCTTCTGCAGCCCTGGATGCTCCTGCACCCACGCAACTCAGGGTGTGCAGGTGGAAGTGAACCCTTGGTGAAAATCAACCCTACCAAGAGTGGCTTCAAGAAGACTGCCTACCCGAACACCTCACCACATGGCCACTAACATTTTCCTTGTCCTCTGCCTCATGCCAGCCTCCCCAGGACGCCAGCAGATGGAAATCCTCCTCCTCTTCCTCCCACCCATGTTACAGGGATGCACACACAGGGCAGAACAGGACAGAGCTGGCGCAGCCACTCCTGTGCTGAATCCCTTCTGGTAAAGCGGCCTCACATTTCCAAAGAGCCATTAATCCATCACCCTTCAGCTCTAAAATTCATATAAATGATTTTATTCATAATTAATTAAGGTCTCTAAATGTGGACATTAAATTACCATTTACAGTGTAAAAGGAGATAGCACAGAAAAACCTAGATAGCAGCGACAGCTCTCTCCTCTGCATGAATCAGGAGGACATATGGGGGTGGGGGCTATCTGGCAGTAGCTTTAGGTCATAATACAGATTTCAGCATCTTTGAAAGGCTGCTCAGGCCCAGGCACAAGAGACCTTTATCTCTGAGGTGCCAAATTAATCCCAAATCTCAGGTGCCCCTCAACTCTGCTCCCAGTAATCCCCTGGACTCTTGCATTAGGAGTATATTTGCAGGACAGCGAAAAACCCAGTGCTTCTTTTATCGCTTGGCTCCTCCACTGGAAAACAAGCTTTTGAAGCACAAAAGAACCACTCAACATCATACGTATTTAGACTCACCTTTCCATTCAAATCAGGCTGCAGCAAAAGAGAAAACATACAGGGAAACAGATGGCCCTGCACTGAACACAAGGCATAATTCACTTGAGGGGCTGAGAGTCAGGGAGGGAGGTGGAATGAGTAAGCTGCAGATCAACACCACTGTTGAATTTGGCCTTATATTTACAGCAGAGCCCTGCTGTAAATACTATAACGCATACTACGGTCATGAACATTTTCTCATTAACTCAGAAGGGAAAGATTCTGCAAAGTTTTTTTGCTTCTTATTTCAATGGCAAAGCAGCATCTGAATCAGTGATGGGGATGATGATGACAGTTTCAGAAGCAACTTCCTCCCATCCCCAATAGCCCACTGATGCAGTTAGTATCAGAATCCATTATGAGAGTAAAAGGATCTTTTTCTCTTATATCCAGGTACTGGTCTGCCCAATTGCAAAAGGATATTTAGGCTGAGACGATGGTAGGGAGAGTTACTCAAAGAGACCAGGAAACAGACGTGTCCCAAGACATTAGCATACTCAGCTAGGCAGCCAGATTGCAGAAAGGGTAATAGCCATGTTGAAATTAAGCAAAGAAGA
The DNA here is from genome assembly GCA_013397275.1 of Burhinus bistriatus. Classification (NCBI taxonomy): domain Eukaryota; kingdom Metazoa; phylum Chordata; class Aves; order Charadriiformes; family Burhinidae; genus Burhinus; species Burhinus bistriatus. The sequence continues at coordinate 426,822 of VYXH01012333.1, read as the reverse complement.
AAAGGTTAATATACATGACCTTTCTGATTCTGCGCAGCCAAAAATAACGGTGCACAAACTATAGCAAAGTTTTAGGGCCAGATTCACCCCCACCCCCATGTCTCACTGAAGTCAGCGGGGGCTGAGTTGATGCATGCGCTAAAAGTATGTACAATTTTTCCAGACAGAGGGAACAGGGGGAGGCTCCTCACAGTACCCCAACAGGAGCCTTTCAGGATCAGTTCTTCACTTGGCAAAACAAAAACCACCAAGCCAAGTAACAGCACAGGCATGTTTGTTGCTGAAAAAGCAGGCTCTGAAAAGATAGAGAATGTGGATAGCAGGAACAAGAAGAACTGCTCCGTCTGGTCTCTCTTCCTCATGTGCCCATCTCCACGAACCCGCTGTCTTTGTGAATCCAACCAACCGGTAAGTCCCCTTCTGCCGCTGACGCAGGAAGGATGTGAAACCTCAGTTAAGGATCCATGTCTCGCAGGCTGTCGTAATTCATGCCTTTAGCTCTGTAGGACCCCAGGTCAATTCCTGATGGGTAGCTGCTCCATAAACACAGTTCAGAGGCTAGCACTTCCAAAATGCCTACAGACACACACATGCAGAGGTATATAACTGAGTGCCAAAAGAAATGCAACTGTTGTGGAATAGTCAGTTTTCAAACCCACAGTTTGTTACTTGCAACATATCCATTAGATACAATGAAAACGTAGTTACTTTTTCCATTTCAGTTCACGCTATTCCATATTGCATCTGATGGTTTACGTCCTGCAGAGGCTAAGGCACATGCTTGACTTTACACGTTTATGCATGGTCTATATTTACAAGCCACAAGCATAAGAGTTAAGCAGACGCCCAAATCTCAGCAGGACTGCAGTTGGTATTTTAGTGCCATACCCAAAGGGCCTCATCTCTGTATCTCCAGTACAATGGGGCTCTAGCAAGCTCGGTGACCACAGTGAAGCTGAATGCAGCTCCCAGTTTTCAGTTGGAATGAGCTACATAATTTTTATACAAGAGGCAGCTCAAATTGATGCCAGGATCAAGACACTATAAAATAAGGAGATGGGTGTGAAAAGTGAACAACTGAGGCATACCTCAAAAGGCGTACTGCATTTAAACATCATCGTGACGCTGAGGAAAGCAAAAAGACCCTCCGACAAAGGCAGCTCTATTTGTAGACATCTGTCCTCTTGAAGACCCCAAGAGTCGCAGCCACGGCCCAGGCGCCCACACTGCACAAAGAGACCCCAGCCCCTGTCCCCAGAGACCCGCCATAGGCACGTGCTGTCCCTGCACCCCAGCCACGCAGGCAGATCCCTGCAGCGGTGGAGCACAGCATGCCCCCTGAGCCGTCCTCTTGCGAGGACTGCCTCAGCCCCTTCCTCAGCCAGGGACACCAAACCAGCCTGCCTGCAGTCAGCCGTCGCTCTGCCTGCCTGGGGTATCTGCCCGCTCCTGGGAGGCAGTGGGGAAGAAAGGAGATGTTTCCACACTCCCTTGTCAACACAGCTCTTTCTGCAAAACACTGTTGTACGAAGCCCAGTTTAAATCAGACCCTGCTCCTGCAAAACACGTCCTTCACCTTCCATTCCCAGTGCATAAACCTAACAACCTCATGGGACTACTTACCAACACAGCCACACACAGACGTGCCATATAGTCCTCAGACCTGCCGCAGCACAGCGTAAGCCTTCAAGGCGTGCAAGAAGTCAGTGACAGGCAGAACACAAGGATTTTGTTTGCATGTTTGTTGTTTCATTTAATACCAGATAATCCCAACCACGTGGGTGCACATTTGCTCAGAGACCCACTGAGCTCCCTGTTTGGTCTGAATACAGCAGTAGCGCTGCCATCCAAATTTCTGCCGCAAGCTTTGGATCAGGTCCTCCAGAAGGAAGGGGGCTGCAGCAGAGTCGCCTGCCTTCCAAATCAGGAAGCCAAAACCTAAGACAATCCATCGTTTCCAAGGAGCATATACACGAACTGCTCAAGTAGGATAGACAGGAAAAAATAGTTTCCTCATCAATACCGCTTTTGTTAGTGACAGGACCCAAAGCAGCAAAACTGCCTTCTGCAAACCACCAAACCAAGAGCATGTAACACATCGTAAATACCACTCTTCTGCTGGGGATCAAGTGCTTTTCTTCTTAATGAGCCTTTCCAAACCAGAGCAGACAATGACCACAAAACAATTACAAAGAATAATATTGGAAACTGCCAATTAGGTATAGTATATAAAAAAAGCTTCAAAGAAGGAAAAGAACTTCAATAAAAACATTACTTATTTTTACCCAGCTACCAACACCACTTATTTAAGGGCAAATATTTTGCTGGAAAACGTGTTTGTTTTAATTACGTAATTCTGACTTCACACACAAACAAATCCAAGCTATGGAAAATGCCATACCTAGGCTTTTAAAATGGCAATAGTCAAGCTAAGGAGAAGAATATCCTACAGTAATTAATGTTTCTTTGCAATCTAAAAATGTATTTACCATTTGGTTTTGCCCACGGGAAATAAACTTTGTTGCAAAGCGATACAAAACACTGTTCCAGAGTAAAATCTGCCTCTGCCCTGTCCTCATTACTCCCTGGAAAAAACCTCTGTGCGCACATGAACAGGAAGAAGTGGGTAACCCCATAAAGGCAGAGACGCTGCCCCTTCTCCTCTTCCCAGACCAAGTACCACCTCCCTCCAGGAGCACCTACGAGGGCCTAATGCTGCCCCCCACTCCCCATGGGAGGGGAACACTGCCTGCTGCCCACCCATAATGGCAGGGCACCCAGGGAGGTGGCTGGGGGCAGCAGCGATGCCGCAGCTGGTCCAGCCCATGCCGCCTGCTGGGGAGGTACCTGGGGCTGCCTTTCGGACAAGCTGCTTGGGTGCATTGCCCATTCCCTCAGGAACCAGCAGCAAAGCCAGCAGAGCTGCTCGTGGCATGGCAGCAGGCAACCAAAGGTCACGCTGACACACTGAGGGGGTGGGGGGAGGGAAAAAAAGAGAAAATTGGAAATTGCTGTTTGCTCCAGTGCAGAAAACTGTCTTCAAGTATAAAAACTTTTTATTTCAGCTCCATTTCTATATAGTTGAAGCATCCCAAACTGCCTGAGGTTATCAGCACAAACATCAAACGTACAGAGCTGTATTAAACACGCCAGCAGCTGGCCCTGTCAGATCTCTAAAAGTAATGCCAGCGCTGGCAGAGTAAGTTGCTAACCCGACTACGAGCACCAGGATCCGAGGGAATTGGATACAAAGAAAAAAGAAAAATTAAATAGATATGTGGATAGCTAAGAAGAAAGCTCACCAGGCAATTAAAAAGAAGAACATAAAACTTGTTCACATCAGAAGAGTAATCATTATCCAGGCTATTTCATGCCATTAATTTTTTAGCAGTATTACTCGTTCAAGCCAAATATCAGATAGAGAATTTATACTTTTAGTCTCTTGAAGCAAACCTTCTTGCATAAAAAGGAGAACCGACCTGATAGCAATTCACGGGCAGTGGAAAAAAGAAAGGAATTCCCTCTCACGCACAGCAAATTCAGTGGCAAAACTCTATAAATATTGCAAACCTGTTTCAGCAATATATCTGCTTTGAAAGGAGCTCAGAAGCCAAGGCTTAAAACAGCCATTAAAGCCAAATACTTTCCCAGAGAAGGGGGGGCGGGTGTACTTTTTTTTTCCCCGCCTCCCCAGTTGGTGACACTGTTATACCAAAAGCTTGATCTAAACCCCAAAGGGGAAAATACCAGTGGAGGTCCTGTTTAAGCCATGGAAGGAGACTTTTGGACCCCTCCATCAGGCAGGAGACTAAGTCACAGAGCCAGGCTGCTTCCCAGCAAAGAAGCCGAAAGCTGCTTCTGTCAGTGAGACACTCACAGAAGCCCACCTTGCTTTAGGTCTTAGGGGTTAGTACTGATCTCCTTGCTCATAGCATGGGAATTTAACAGTTAAAAGGACAACCTCCTCTCCAGCCCAATAAAGAAGCTTTGGCAGCCAGGAGAGGACCAGCAATTGCTATGAACATGAAGCATAGCCCAGGTTTCCCTAGCATCTGCATCATTTCCACAGGGAATTCCCGTGGCCAAGGCAGGTAGAGAAATAGCAACCCTGTAAAGCCACAAGAGATGCAAAACAGAGCAACAACAACCCCCCACCAAAGATGTGTCCTGCTATTTCTGCACAAACTATTTTTATAAAGTAAAAGGAAAAAAAAAAGCAAACTGGTGCTTAAAATATTTTTTGAAAGTTTTGTGTTTAAAAAAAATAATAATAATCTATTCTTTGCTGAAATGAAACATCCTGAACGAAGGTCCTAGGAAGAAAAAGAAACTCATCACACAATTGCATACCATTTACTTAAGACCGCTGTGATGAATGCACACAAATAGTCTTCAGGCAGGGTTTCCCCTGAACTTCCGAGTGTTCAAATCTGCTCTTAACACTGAATAAAATAAATAAATAAAATTGAATACTGTATGCATGAGTAACTCCTGACTTAAAATATTTATGAAAGACTATTATCATTACCCCCCGACATGGGTCATCCACAGTGCGAAGACATTCAGATCCGCAGCACAAGCAGCAAGGACTAGCAAGAATGAGCAAAGGAAATGGTCTTTGCTACCTGAATCATTCATAACTGCTGGCAGGTCCCAAAGCTACCAGCCATCAAAGAAGGGTTCCAACAGTCACAATGGGTTGGTTTGACTGCAGATTTCAGAGAGAAGTCTGCTCCTAAATGTAACCCTGTATTAAAGCATCCACACAATTAAAGCATCAGCACAATTAAAATGAGCTGGAACAATCCTATTACAGCTAGGCTGGCTAGTTTCTCATACAGACAAGCTTGAATTCATACTTAATTAGCTATTTTAAGGAAGCTCAGTAGTCTCTTTCCAAGACCAGCTTTCCAGAACTGAAAGGACCACCAGCAGCATTTTCAAAAGATGGGGGGGGGGGGGGGCGAGGAACCCCCAACAAAAAAC
>VYXH01012333.1:402802-421770 GCA_013397275.1 Burhinus bistriatus | reverse complement strand
GGGGGGGGGACACGACACACGACAAAAAAAGCCAAAAAAACCACATTTCCTGCTGTAGAAGAGGCCACATGGAGGCTGCGGGGCACATGGACTTTCATCTGCACCAAATCCCCTCAACAGCTGTGGGGCTAGACAAGCCCACATCAGCTGCAGGCAAGGCAAGATGCTGCCTTTAGTCTCCTGGGCACTTGCTAAGGCTGGCTGCGAGACACCTGGAGTGGCAGCCACATTCCAAGTACCACTAGAAGTTTCACTCACCATGGCAGATAACAAAAGTACCCAGCATAAGCAGCTGACTCCCTTATTCTCATTATACAGTATAATAGTGATCTTGCAACCCCTGTCAGGGTTGTTACCCAGTACCACAGGGCATGAAACTGAACCATGGAGCTGCAGCATCTTGGGATCTTCGCAACCTCATGGTTAGACTTCGATTTATTTTATTTATTAGCATTTTCTTTATGAGATAGGGGCTGTTTTACATGAAATGCTTAAATACACCGGACCTTCAGGTCACTAGCCTGACACCACTTTAACACAAATAAATATTGAGAGTATGCCAGGTTATATTCACCTCGAGAAAAACAACTAAAGAGACTACTCAAACAAAAGTAGTGGGAGGTTTACTTTAGGCATCTAGAGTGGAAGCAGGTATTACGAGCAGAGTACAAAGAGAGACTTAAGTGGCAGTAGGCCTCTGATAACAAGACAAGGAGATTAAAACAGACCCAAACATCAGAACAAACCTTTGAGGAACTTGAAGGGAGAAACCCAGGGTCTGACTATGTCTTTGACATCATTGCAGCTTTAGCTATACACGTGGATGGATAGGTATCGGCGTTTAAATTATTTAAGGATTTCTACAAATTTTACCTTTTCTTTAAGGTAAATTCTACTTTGCTCTTGAATGTTTTCTCTGCACTAAAGGCTACAAATACTTCTGTCTCTTGTAATGCCACATGCTTTCAGCCCCTGAAATTCAGAACATTAAGTTAAATGAGAATGACAAATTCAACATTTTAATCTCAGCTAGGAGAAACAGTATTTCAAATACAGAAAACATTGGCATGGGTTAAGAAAAGAGAAATTGATTCAATCTCTTCAAATGCTTCGAAGGGTAGACATGATCTTCTTCCACCAAGCACTAAGGAAGCAGTTTTAAACGAAAGCATCCACTGACGAGCGGCATGGCTATGCCTAACTTGAAAGACAAGATTTAAGACTAGGTTAAGTTTTGTTGGCAAGCTGGAAAAACTCCATCGATATCAACTGTACTGCCCGCTTATGCAAAGCCAGGACTTATTTTATGGTGCCACACAACATGACCTCAGTTTTGAGCTTGTATTAGCCAGGAACAGTGTGTCCCACTGAAGCATTAAAGTCTACGGACTCAGCCAAATCTTCCATCTCAATGTGACACAATGTCAAACCAGCAACAATTATCCTCCTAGTCTTGAAATATGCAATAGCACATGCAAGAAATATGCTCCACTTCATCTGGGAGACAGATGAGATCCCGGTACTTCTTAATTCCTTCGCAAATGCAGTCACCTTTAATGCCTAAAAAAAAAGGCCGTTTCAGCAGCATTTAGCTGTTAGCACTTGATGAGAGAGAAGAAAAAAGTATCCATTTTCTTCAACAGGTATCTAAAAATTAGGAGGGAAGGGAACATGCACCAAGAATCCCTGGAAGGAGAGCAATTAGCAGACGGGGTGCAGTGCAGAGGGAGGGGAGCACCTCCTGCAAAGGCAAGACTGGAAATGGTATAGTAGTGAATTACAGCAAAAACATACCGCTCTCAACAAAACCTGTCCTGTATGTGTTGGTGCTTTCTTCTTACAGTGTCAGCCAGCACAATTGGCAAGCAGCAGGTTAAGGCACCCTACAGCCTTGACAAAGCCCAGCACGCATGGTGCTGCACCCATGCTCCCAGGACACCCCCGGGCAGCCCCCATCCTTAACCCACAGGATGGGAGGGTGAGAAGCAAGTGACATTTCTCAACACACGTTATCTTCAAATTTCATGTCGGTCAAAATTCATCAAGGCAAGCATTTAGTGGCCACATAACTGCTACAGATCAGGGATTCATTTACTTACCACAGTCAACTGCAGGGAAGAAGAAAACAACAAACCCCCTACACACAATTGCCTCTCCTTTCCCGTATTTCTGGTGTCTTCCTATTTTGTGTGGCTTGTGACACCACCAAGCCAAGGGAATGCCTAAAGCATCCTGCAACAAAAGACGAAAAGCTGGTCTTTCACCGGGATAAAAGGAGGTATAATACCTGCCCCTGAAGCACAAACAGGTTCAGACACCTTCTCCTAGAGAGATAAAAAGTGTTTCACATACAATTCCTCCCACCATCTCAAGGAGGCTTAAAAGTACTTGGAGAAGGAAGGAAGGATGTGCTGAGAGAAGACTGTACATTTGGATCGGACACTTTGATGATATAAACACTTCTGCATACCCACATTTATTAAAGAGATGATTATGGCTACCATGCATGAGTGAAAACAGACAACAGACTTCACCAAACACAGCATGCAACATGGGCGGTGGAAGAGGACTCGGGACTCCAGAGCTCCTGGGTGAGGGAAGGTCTTCTACAGCTTCACACATGCACCACTCTAACATCAGCAGGTCTGTGACCATGGTAAATGAAGGAGGAAGAAGAGGAAGGAAGTGGGGAACAGAAAGCTGGCACACAGAAACATGGTGAAATACCCTCCTGTGGTATTATTCAGGTTAAGACCTAAGTAATTTGACTAAGTGCACAGATGTACTAGAAATGAAAAGACTTGTTTTTTCTTATTTTCTGTAAAACTTGAGACTCAATCATCACCTTGAGACAACTTGTTCTTTCTATTCGCAATGAGAAGAAATCCAGAGTTGCCAGCCCAAGCTTGGTGAAGATACTTCTAAGTTCTTGTCTCCCCAAAAGCTTACGTATTTGCATGATCACTTAAGAAATAAAGGTCTTCTTAACACCTAAAAACCTGACTAACAATACCTTTAAAGCTAAGACTGAAGTAAAGGTGATTAAATTGTTCCTTTTCATGAAGGCCAAAGCAGGCCTAGAAATAAAACAAATGGAGCACAGATTTTCTCCCCATCTCAGAAACACACGTATGTTCACATTGCGACCTACTAGTGCTGGCTGATTTCCTTCATGCAGTTCAGTCTTCCCAATCTTACTCTTCTCCTGATATTTATCGCTTGCCATAATTGTACGATTAAGGTATCGGTCCCCTCTCACTATCTCCTACAGACTATAGCCAGTCCTCTCTTACTGCAGATTCAGCTCCAAGTGATTTTTGGCACAGCTCCCTAAAGGAAGCAGTTTCAACACTGAGGTACAACTGACAGCAGAGACCAAAAGAATAATTTAGTGACATGAAGAGAGATGCTTAGCTTAGCAGATCAGCTAATGAGCGTACTACTGCTGGAAAAGCCATATGCAGATTTCAGGCAGGGCAACACACTTGGGTAACTTTCAAAATGCTTGACAACTCTTACTGCTTCCTTGGAAACCCTTGAAAAGTACAAAATATAAAGCAATTTCCAGCTTCTGCTTGAGACAAGGTATACGTGCTTTTAAAGACAGCCACCAGCCTTAAAGAGAGACTTCTGTCACAGACAGAGTCCTCATCATTTATTGAATCCTCATTGTTTCCATCCTTCCAACACAGGGCATGCTCAAAGCAGCTACAGTAGATAGCATCCTTGCAGTCAAAAATCATGTCTGTGTACAAACAGGGTCACAAAATACTGATGCTTTCAGAAGGTCCCCACTCAGCAACACCACTGTGACTCCCCATGTTTGCAGCTGGATGCTGAAATACATCTTCAAATGAGGCTTTCCTGTTCAAGAGAGGAACTGAAATGCAGCAGGAGGACTTCCAGCCCCAAAACCCAAAGATTATCGGTGGCCCAGAGGAAAGCAGGACAAATGGGTTCCTGTCTATGGGTGAATGCAGGGTGTGCTGGAGCAGAGGAAGTACGAGGCAAGAAGCTGCACATTCCTTCTGTCAACAAGGATTTGGGCAGATCTGAGAGCAACGTTTACTACTGTCGGTCATAAGTGAAAGTCCCTGAAGATGTCTGTTGGACTCTGCTGATACAGACAAGCCTGCTCTTTGCCTGCGGGCTGCATAGCTCAGAGACCACGCATCCCTCTGACCTCCCACCCCTCACCCAGCTCTGCCTGCACCAGCAGCCCCAGTTTGCTGTCAGTCCTTTTTATCTGCCCGGTTGGCAGGGTCAGGACACCTCATCTGAGAGCACGTCATTACGCTTCCTTGAGCAGCCTCCTTACCCCTCGCACATACCTGCTGATCTGCCTGGACCAGTGCTGTTACCCAGCCTGGCGTTACACAGGTACGTCTGCTTCGCATTGCTAGCTGCAGCTCCCCAGCATCAAACCAAAGTCTCAGGAGCTTCCCCCGGGGCTGCTGCTTTTGCTGGCTGTCACTGAGCACGGCCCTTGGGCTGTGCAAGTTGCCGAGCAGGATCCCCAGCCCGAAACGCTCACATAATGCTGCTGTTCACTCCCTCTCGCACTTGCCAGGAGGCACCATGCATGAGCTCTCTCCGCTCCAGTCCATCAAAAGAAGGAATAAATTACCTCCCGGCAGACTGAGATTTGGCTGTTCACTGACTCCAGAGATCTCGAGCATCTGCAGCAGGCAAATCTCCAGAGGCATTTCATGTGCCTCCATTCCCAATCCTGCCACAGGATGATTCCCATTAGGGTGCCCCAACCTCCTCCACAGACCTTGGTGAGGATTTCAGCTGGTATGGATCCCGAGGGCTCTCTCTACCGGCAGCAAAACCGTGCTTTCACTACTGCTGCCGACCCTTACAGTATCCCAACAGGGCACACCTCAAATCATCCCAGAAAAATGGTCTTTTCTGTTTCTGGTACAGAATGCCATCAGTACCCTTTTTTATTCCCCCCCCAGCCCCTGCCCAGGATGGAGCAAATAGGTCAGGCAAGACACAGGCCCAAGCTGTCCTCCCACGCTTCCAGCACAAGGAGCAACCTGAAGCATAATTTCTTTCCTTCTCCTCCCATATTTCAAGACGATTTGGGTACTCTGCAGAAAAATTGTGGCTGTAGAAGCAAATCCATACCAAGCTGAAAGTTCGTTTTTAAGCACAAGGTTCAGTCACCTTTGCTGCTGCCTCTCCTGCTCCCACTGCAGGACAAAAGTAGGCAACAGGCAAAGTGCTGACAAAAAAAAAAAAAGTCATTAAACTTGTAAGACTACTCCATTTGAATGGAACAATCCTAGGCAAAGAGAGAGCAGATATTACCCCGGCAAGCCCATATTACATGTCTGAGCTCCGCAGAAACAGGCGGCCAGATCAAGAAAACAAACTAGAAGGGCTGGGGCCAGAAACAGCTACAGAAGCTCAGCAACAAGTAAGCAAGCGCGCAAGCTCACCTAGCTGGTGTTTCAGGTATCCAGCAGGAGGAAGAGCACTTCCAGAAGCGAGTTGCGCTTGTCCTGACACATGTGCCCTACACAGAACTGTGCAAAACCAGGGAAGACAGGAGAAGCCCTCCAGCATTTTGGGACCCCACTCGCAGCAGCCACAGTCACATCCATCTGCCAAGGAGGCTTTGTGGGACTTGACCAACAGTTTAGTTCTCTTTAAAAGTGTCAGTAAAGCAGAGAGCACCAGGGCTCAGATGGGGAATAGATAAGGGCCTAGGTGGGGTAGGGGCTAAGGGAAGGAAACTTCTCCGCACCACAAAAATGCAGACAGCTTATCTATCATACCCTGGGGGGTCCCTTCTGAAGGCTGTTTTTTCTTCTCTTCCAGGAAGGGAAAGAAAGGGGGAGCCTCTTTTGGCTCTCAGGTGTTTTTGGTTTTGTTTTTGTTTAAAAAAAAAAAAAAGCAACCACCAAAAAAAAACATAAACTCAACAAACAAACGAGGAGACTTACTCTGTTGGCCAAACCTACGAGTACTTTTTCTGCGCGCCCCCCCACCCCCTGATTTGTCACATTCTCCAGATGCCTCCTCACTGTCCCCTAGCGTCTTTCACACACCCACCCACCCCCCGGAGGCAGCCATGGGTGGAGGACGTCAGGGCAGACCCCACTCCGCAACAGGGAGAAAAAGGCAAGGGAAGGGGATGACATGTGGGGTCCCTCAGTTAAGTCAAGCATTTGGCCTCACAACTGCATCCAAATACCAAATGGGTATGTTCTTCTTGGTTTGATTCAAGGGCACTCATACTCACAGCTTTTGTTTTAACAAGGTCTGCTTCACTGAAAAACAGAGTGTGTTTTCTAATTTAACACAGACAGAAACCAAGGTACAGCAAGGGATGTTTCTGTCATTTCAGAAGACCTTATTTATATACTATAAATCCACAGCTTCCAAGAAACTCACCTACCATACACATATCCCAGCTGTCACTAATTGTGCTTACTCAGGGCCATTTTTAGCAGAGGGCTCTTATAGCAGCTTTCCCATGTTTCTTTGCTGGATTTTGCTCCCTGTGCTTTGGTCCCTCCACTTTTTCACAGCTGGTAGGGGCCAGGCATGTTTACAAACAGCAGACAAACAAATACAGAAAAGATACTGAGTTTCCTCAGTAAACCACCAGCCTTTGAAGTCTTAACACTTCGTAAGCATTTTGCAAATTTTTTTCATACCTGCCTTCTTCCTACAAGCTTGGAGCACCTACAAACCCTATGTTTGGAGACTTGTCCCACACCTCCCTGTCAAAGGATGTCTATTTGTAGCGGCCAGGCAGACAGCTGAAGCCCAGCTCTTCTTCTGAGCATTATCATGAGAGAACTGAGTAAGCGTGTCTACAGCCGTCACAACAGCAGCACATTAACCACAGACAGCCCAAACAAACTGAAGTGAGTAATATAATTAGTGAACTGCTAAGTACCTCCATGGTCACATGCTTCAGTGATTGTCTTCAGAAAACCATGAATGGCCCACTGCAGCTATACCCAAGCTTTTAACATTTAAATTAATTCATCCTTGACATGAGGCACAAAAAACCAAAAAAAGACAACAAAAAAAAAACCCACAAAACCCAAAAACCAAAACAAACCACCAGAAAACCCCACCCACACCATGGATTTGGTCATCACACGAACTGATGACTGTTGGTCAATACCACCCAGGCCTTTCCTTGACCCATCACAAGCCTCACATGTAACACACACCCGATATGGACGATATATATGATGACAACACCGCCGAATTTCAACTTCATATTATCCAGAAAGAAATGCATGCAATCATCCCAAAAACTGGTGCAGACCATCAGAAATTAAGCGAGAGAGGAGAATCAGCATTTGGGTACCTACGAATTGGAGGACACGGTCTCCGATGCCCTGAAATACGCTCGCAAGAACATGAAATCCCTTACGCTGGAGCATTTGCAAAGAGGATGCCTCGTTGAAGATGCTCTGGTGTAAGGAATTTCATGTCAACACCACCACAAGTTGCTAGACAGGCGTTTAACCCAAGCACCACGGCTCACACAACTAGTTGAAACATAAAAGCCCACGGTAGTAACAAAATAAACCTTCACTCATGTCTAAACGATAACTTGTTCCCCATTCTTAGGTTGTGGCTGCACTGGAGATGGATAGCAGCAGCCAGCTGGCATCTGAACGATGGTCCACCTAGGCGACCTCCATTGCCATGCCAGTCAGGGCCACTTTTGGGACTCACACCACCCAAAGGTCTCACAGCCACTGCCACTCATAGGAAGGGCAAAATAACACATTGCTTGGTTCCCTCTGGAAAAAGCAATTAAATACAAGGAAGCTGCTGCTGGCCTGCAAAATCCCCCAAATTGCACGGTGCTGGAAGCTGGGAGAACACTTTGGAGAAGTGTCAGTAGCACCTGCCCTGGTCTTATCCCTAGGACAAAAGCGTCTAGCACTACTTAGTAGCCTTCCACAGATGTATTTCACGGAAGAAAAAAATCAAATATGATGTGAGAGTGTATTCAGCAGACCCCATAGGAAGAGGAGGCTGCACAAAGAACAGCTTCATTCATCCAGTTTGAGCCCACCTTCAACTCATGCCCCAGCAGGTATCTCCAGACACTCAGAAGCGACCAAAGGAAAATTGTTCTATCAGTCTCACAAGCTTCTTAAGCCTTCCTGTGATTCAAAAAGGTCATTTTCCTCAAAACATATTTTGCCAAACAATTTCCACATGCAGAAGAAAAGTAAAAATTTCAGACCAATTCAATTGAAAGCTAAACAGTTTTAATTTGGGAAACAAGTACGAAAACATGAATTGCCAACACATAACTCTCCAAAGCAAAACAATGCTTACACCCCTCTGTGAGCAAGCCCCAGACACAACCCTTTCAGAGAGGACACATGCCTTTTGTCTATGCATATTAGGAGGCTTCCGGTAGAATAGTTACAATTAATCCATTACTTAGTCTCCTAATCACTTTTGAGCAAACAGCATTCCCAGACATTTGTTAATGACACATTCATTTTCATATCATTCTACTCATGAAAATTTTACCAAGAACATATATTGAAAAAGGCCTGGGTAACGCTAGTTACCTCATTCAAAGCTACAAGCAAGAAAGATTTGCTGCAGCGGCAACTCACTGTTACTCGTGCAGGTACCGAAAGCTCCCCCACGACGGGGTTCTCACCATCGAGCCCCCCCTGCCTGCCGCAAGTCACCCTCCGTTTCCAGCTGCTCAGACTGGGTTTTAAGTGGCTTGTGGTCCATGAGCTGCATCAGTAACTGGATACACAGTCTCCCAGCAATTCCCCTCTTACTCAATATGTTTCACCTAACATATCTATTGCAGATTTAAACATGCAGTGAACGAGTTTAACCGCCCCATAGGATGCAATAACTAGGTGTTACCAGGAAAGTCTGAGAGCAAACAAGAGTAAGAATAGAAATTTAGACAGTCTTTGCGACGCTTCAGTTCTCTGTCTCACTTGGTAGGGTTTATGAAAGACCTCTAACACTGGCTTTTTCTTTGGTTTATTATCAGAGGAAAGAGAATATTTCAGCATGGGAGCCCTGAAGCTAAAATTAAAAACCTATAATTTGGGTTCAGTAGCAGTTGGTATAATTCAGATCCCAGCCACAATGAGAGGTCTCCAACATTATCAACTGTCAACAATTATTACTGGCTAGACACACAAAACAGCTTTGTTCTGAACTGGAAGCCACAACTGCAAGCAGCAGTAATTGCTACCAAAGGCAAAACACACAAAAAAACCCTGCCTTTCCAGGCAAAATAGTCTCCAAAGAGGAATACAGGAATGGACACAAAAGCCTTACTCTCTCCACTCACATCTTTAAAAAACAAAGCGTAAAATCCAAGACTGTATACCCAGCAAAGGAGGCGGCTCACAAGGGAAAGGGATCCCAGAGACACTTGATAACTATTCTGAGCTGAATGCACATTCAATGAAACATCCTGTCCATTAGTTATTGAACTTTCATTACCAGTTTAAGGCAAAGCTACACATGGAAGAGGTGAAATGCAATCAATTTATCCTGAAATTGTATACATTGCCACGCTAATCCTCAGCAAGTTCATCCCAACCAATATTAAAAACCAAATCAATTAATACTAATTGCTCACCCTATTTTCACAGAAGGATCTTCACACTTCAGCAAGCCTCAAAAAAAAAAAAAAAGATGGAAGAAAAAAGGCTATTTGTACAAAAGCAATTTACTTGTCTGGTCTTTTTATATTCATTTAGCTATGCACTTAATTATTTTGGCAGGTAGTTCTGTCAGTTCAAGTTTCCTTTCTCACAACTACCCTTCTGCAAACTGACAGCATGAAGCAATCACATTTTTATAACCCCACAGCCTATAGCAACAGAATAAACAAAGTTTTCTGAGTCATGGGGCGAAATCCCAAACCCACCGACTTCATTAGTACATCTGCCATTAAGTTAATACAACGGGTGCAACTTTCCCAGGAGACAATGATGACCAAGCGAGGAAATGTATTTTACTATCAACAAGCAAATGTAGCAGGACTTACATTCAATTTTTCTTGAACACAACATGTACATTTTTAACACATGCCATACAGATAGCACAAAGTAAATGGAAGCTAAATTTGCCTTCCTCTGGTGTAGGAGTGCAACAGGTTTTCTCACCATCACATGCTGAGTCTTCAAAAGATGTCTTCTTCTCCTGCACTCCATACAACCACACTATACTTCAACACCACCTTCCCATTAACAGGCCTTGCAATTTTTTTTTTTTTTTTTCTTTTAAACAAGTTCCTTAATTTTCTACAAGCAAAACAAGACAAATAGCTGTAAAAAAAAAAAAAAAGTTAATTAATGCTGACAGTCTTTCTTCTTGGTTACTTTTATGGACAAAATCCCTCCAAAACAGCTCTCCAAAATGCTAAGTAACTTGGACCTGAATGGCCCGAATCANGTCTAAAAGCAAAACAAGACAAATAGCTGTAAAAAAAAAAAAAAAAGTTAATTAATGCTGACAGTCTTTCTTCTTGGTTACTTTTATGGACAAAATCCTGCCAAAACAGCTCTCCAAAATGCTAAGTAACTTGGACCTGCATGGCCCCAATCAATCAGTGTGTCCCTAAAGCATCCTGCACCCCTCGCCCCAGGGACAAGCACGTGTCAGTACCAGTCAGGTTCTGGGGAGGCTTTCCCAGGGCCTAAACAACAAACACAACATCTGCCTAGCCTTGACTGCTCCTGGGGTTTCTTCATGCCTCCGAAATCACCACAGCTACCTTGTGTCTCACCTGTCCCAGCTCCCACAGACATAGGGGACATGCAACAACATAACACAGGGCCAGGTTGAAAAACTTTCGTTCATCTGGAAGGAGACAGCTCAGGTACCACAGGCAGTCACAGTGGCAGAGATCCTTTTGGGGCTCTTATGCTTCAGCTGTATCTGAGCAGCCAAAAAGTGACTTAAGTGGAACTAGTAACAAGGTGGGGATGCAACAGCCTCAAAATTCAAAATGTTTCTCGCATCATCCAGTTTCTGCACTTTCTGCATTCTTTTGCGTTTTTCCTCCCTCACTCGGTCTTGGCTAATACTGCAGGGAAGCTAAGTCTCTTTAGGGAAGATGCTTAACCTTTTTTTGTTCCCAAGTTGGAACAAGTTAAGTATCGCTGGCTGTCATGCTGCTTTGTCACCATAACAGCTCTCTGTCTCCGGGTACAGCAGATATCAAACCCTCTGGATCAAAACCCACGGTCATCTCTTAAAAACACGATCATAAAAGAACATGATAGTAACTGGAAAAATTAACTGAAGTCAGCCCTCTCTGCGTGTTTTTGTTTTGTTTTTTTACTGTGGTTCTCCAGATCACCTGTCACACAGTCAGTGGAGAACAGTTTTAAAAGTGCCTCTGTAATCATGTCGCACAGGCACCTACCCAAACTCTAAGGAATGTCCACGATGAAAGAACAAGCTACAAATAGAAGCCTCCTGCAAGTTATGCAGGTGGGGATAGAAACACAGATAGGGCATAAATTAAGGCTTTCATAAAAGTTTCCAAAGGCACCAAAACTCTGTAGGACCTTGGTGGGTGGTTGGGAAGCAGTACACTTAAGGCTTTAAGACATGCTTTTGACAAGCAAACCAAGCTGAGGAGCTGATGCAACTGAAAAGAGCCCTGCTGGAGCGCTGGCTGGGACACGAAGGGAGATGCCTTTTGCCCAAAGCTTCACTGGTACCTAACGGCATCAAGTCACAGGGAAAGGGCCCACAGAGAGCAATGGGACAGAGCGGTGGGACACAGCACAGACAGCCTGGCCCATTTACAAGGCCATTAATCATGAAGGAATGACTGACAGCAGGACAGTAAGCTTTCAAAGCTCAGGGGGCTTCCACAGCCAGAAAATCAAAGCTGTGCTGGAGTGGAAGGAGGTGGCAAACAGGAGAGAGAAGGGTCTGTTTTGAGATCAGGATGGCAAGAGCTGAAGTAAGATGGGAAGCAGCTGGGAAGCCTACCTGGGGTTAACAAGGAAACCCACATGTCTTCCCAAACTATGCCGAGATAAAGGCAGGCATAGGATTTGCTTTAGAAGAAGCAAAGGGAACTGTCATGGACTAGGGTAACAGATAATCTGAAACAACAAAAACTGCCTGCTGCTACAGTAATAGATGGTCCTGACAGACAAGCAGTAACTGGATCCAAGCAGGAATTGCCCTGGCTTGCTGAAAGCCTGGTACCTGACTGAGCACTGCTTATCAGGGAGCGTGGAAAGCCAGACAGAGGGCTAATGTAATGACAAATTGGCCAGGTTACTGTACAAAAAAAAAAAGGGGGGGGGGGGGGAAGCACGGAATCAAAATGCAAAGTGAAACTTTCAAACATCACTAGTTTTCTCCATGCTTTCCACTGCGAACAAGACAGACAAAATACAGGCAATCAAGGTATTCATGTTCTTGTAGAGTAGCACTGGTATAGCAGGAAATCGTCGACTAAGTATTAGGCCACAGCTTTCTGGCATGAGGTTTTAAATCTCTAGATATAAAGCTTTTTGAGTGAGAGATGAGAGATGTTTTCCAGCTGTGGTTTAACTTTAGCCTAGAGATACACAGTTGCTCTGTAAAGGTAGTTCCTAAGAGTATTTTTTTCAACAAAGGGAGAGGAAACTCCAGTCACCTGAGAGCGCTATTGTCAGCCAGTCTGAGATGAAACGCCAGAGCACTGACTGATAACGATGCAGGATGAGATGGCTCTCACATCAGGAAAAAAGACTTCTTTCCTTAGGTAGTTTGGGTTGCAGTTCTCCAGAGGCGGTTGTGGATCATGTATGGCTTTACGTGGGGAAAGCAGGAGAGCTTTTCCTCTTTGAAAAGACATTTTGGAAATAAAATTAGCAGAAAGGACGTTTTCCAGATAGGGAAGCACTGCTGCAGCCCCTCCACCCTGCCCAGGGAGAGGCGTATCTGTCCCCACCAGTGCAAGGGTTTTGCATGAGCCCTTAGATGAGCCCACAACAGTGGGAACAGCAATGGCAGAGGAGGAATCTTGACAGGTCCTGGCTCCTAAACCTCTCCAACAGCTCTCTTTACAGCAGCACTGACGGTTGCCACTCCTGAGAGCTGCTCCCAGCACCACCAAGCTGAGCCCAGACCTTCTGGAGCAGCCACCCACCCGTCCACCCCCCATGAGCCCTGACACTTGACAGGGACATCACATTCGGCCCAAAGCACCCTCGCATCTTCCCATGCCGCGCCAGGTAAGGGGCGCACTGCAAGTAATGCACGGTCAAATCCAGCACTGGAGGTTGCCTCAAACCTTCTGCAGTCAACTTTGTCTTCACGAAACACCCTCAAACAGAGCAATCAAGTTACTGCGCAACACAGACCCACTTTGCATCATCTTTGCCATCATTCTGCAAAGGGAAGGTCCTGCCCTTCAGTAAGTCACACAATTAGGCAAAGTAAATGAGTTGTCAATAAACCCTTGATTGTTCAATGAGATGTCGCTAATGGGAAGGCAAATGTACACTGCCAGAATCCATGACATGATAGTGATAATTTTCAAGTTATGCTTGATGTTTCTGTGATGAAGCTATTTTCAGTTGCTCTGAATCTTCTTCAGAAAAGTCAGTCTTTGAATAAAATAAAAAAAGTCATGATTGTTCTGAGCTCAGATGCATGCATTTAAGCAGTCCAGGTGTTTAAATTATTTATCCATGAGGAGGAATACTGTACTAATCTTAGGAACAGAGCACATGAAGGGGAAAAACAATTAGACTTTTATATAAAGACACACTGAATAATGTGAAGCAGTAGAGAATTCTCTCATGCACAACATAACTGTGACCAAGGGTGTTGCAAGTATTTATGTTATTGGAGCCTGGGCTGCAAAACTCAAAATACAGGGATTTGTTGCTACTAGAAGAAGTGTTTCCCAACCATAAGGCAAAATGGTTGTTTTCAACAAGCACAAAGCCCCAGTCAAAAGTTG
Organism: Burhinus bistriatus; assembly: GCA_013397275.1. Lineage (NCBI taxonomy): Eukaryota > Metazoa > Chordata > Aves > Charadriiformes > Burhinidae > Burhinus > Burhinus bistriatus. Next base: position 407,804 of record VYXH01012333.1, on the reverse strand, counting down.
GTGCTTTCCCTAGTTTGAAAGAGCAGAACTTTTTTAATGTTTTTCCAAAACCAAAAAATAGTGTCTGGGGAAAAACAGAATACTTCATGAACTATTCTTCCATAAGTAAGCATGACATCCAATGCTCTGGACCAGCCCTTCTCTCCTCATCACTTAGGCATACAGAATAACCTCTTGCCTTTCTCCTTTCATCTTAAGCTTCTCCTCCTCTATCTCGCTTTTCAAAGCCAAGGGTCTACCCAAGCTGCAAGGGAGACCTCCCAGGTGGAAGATGCATAAGGTGGGAAAGACACTCCAGCCCACTGCAGCCTTGTTAGATTGCTTCTCTGGCAATGGCTACCACAGAAGCAGCTGGTCAGGCACTACAGCTGTAGTTCCCCAGGTGGACTGAAGGGCCACAGTGACACACCAGGACACCTGGTTAAGAATACAAGACCTTCCCACCACCCTTACTCACTGCCTGCCTGCTCTTTCAAGGGAAGAAATTCTTAAAACAAGTCTGCTTTAATGTTAATAGTTTAGGTATCTTATTCCAACTCTCAAGTGCCTGGTTCCCCAGAAGACTTGGCTTTATCCACTGAAATTAATGGAGAAGGTCAAGAAAGAGGTGTATTTATACTGCGCAGTGGAGAAAAGTAAAACTAGGTGTCCTGCTGCCAAGATAGACACATTTACACAACATTGAGCCCCAGCATTGGTACCTTCACTTAGAAAGACTTAGCCAATTAAGTTGATAGCACGACATACACCGGCACCTTCTGAGCACGCAGGAAAATAAACAGGAGGCTCTTATTTCAGCAAAGAACCTGGCTGTTCTCCCAGCTTGTTACCAGCTTTCTCTGCCTCACCACCCAGCATGCAACATCGCCTGCCATGGAGGTGGGTAACAGCTACTGAGCTACAGCCTGCTCCTATGTGAACAAGCTAAAATCCTTTCTTGGTCTGTGCCGTATCGTAAAAATTGGGCTGACCATAGAGAAAACAAAATCCCTACCTTTGGGCAAAGCGACACAGTGAGAAGTTCAAGGTATTTCAACTCACTTCAAGCTGGCTGCTGTTTCAATCATTTTGTTTCTATAATCTGGGCAGTACACCAAAGATCACAAACTTTGGGTTTAAGTTTCATTTAAAAACCATCTCGTAGGAGAAGAATTATTCCTCCATTTTATTAAGCAAAAACCATAGGCTGCTGACAATGCTATTACAGGCAGCAACATCAATGCAACATTACATATATATATATGTGTATATATATATACAAAGAAAAACATTGAGCTGGAAGGTTACTAACAAAAATAGAAAGGAAGACCCCTGAGACATTCTCTTTGTAATTCCTTTTTACACAAGCCAACACTTAAAGCCTCCTGGCTGAGATCCCCCAGGTAACCTACAAACCATTTTATAGCATCATTGCTCAAACCAATCTGAGTATTCAGTAAGGCAATTTAGAAGGGAATGACATGCTTATTATTGACAAAATTCTTCACAGAGCAATGAGAAAACCTACAATGCAGATATGTCAACTTTTTTGAAAGTAACATTGACTCAAATTGAGTTATAATGGGAAAGTGACCTGTTTTGATGCCAAAGGTCCTTGGCATTACAGCTCAGAGGAAAAGTGTCTATGAAACACTGCAAGAAGGACTCAGTCTCACAAGGAGCAGCAGCCAAATGAGAGGGGAAAGAAAAAAAAAAAAAATAATATCAGGCCAGCCTCCAGCATCAGGGCCTGCCCAACTGCTTCCAGGTACAGGGGATGCTGAGTCCCCTTCCTTCTCAGGATCAATTCTCCAGCCATGGGAATCCTTCACTTGATGTTTGCTTTCAGCTGACATCAGCATTTTTACTCAGTTTTGCCAGAGTGCACTTTTGTCATTAGTTCTGGTTAGAGATACAGATGAGATGGCATTTCCATTTCTTTTAACTAAAGTGCCTTATGCTGTAACTCTAAAGACAATTACTTTGGGGGCTGAAATTTCCCATCCTTGCTCTCATCACAGAGGTACATATGTGAAGAAGACTTGCTTGGTCATTTAAGGTTTTTAAACATGTTCTCAGATAAGCATAGCCACATATTTAACAGTAGCTAAAATTACAGAATTTAAGAAAGGAAAATTTGATGTGATGTTTCGTGCTTAACAGTCTTCCAAGATACAAAGCTCCAGTTGCTCTGGAAACTGTAACTTGGACACAACCATGCAGATACATCAACCCTGTGGCTATAAATGAAAACACTTCAGCAACACTGCACATTCATGTGGCAAACATTTTTAAAAACAAGCATTGCATCCTGATCTTCATATAGGGAGAGCACATCCCGCAGCCCTCCACACAGGGCACAGTTCTCTAGCTGCAATTCCTTTAAGCCTCAAGAGAAATGACTGAGCAGGAGCCAGAAGAGCATGTGGACCTACCATCGAGACAACCACCCTTCAGATAAGGCAGAGATGGGAAACACAGGTGGGTATTTGAGGGATATGCCAGGGATTCAAAAGCAGGGCTGTTTCTTCCCTTGTTTGCATGGTACCTGTCATACCACAGGCACAGCTGGAAGCAAATGCTGGTACCAAAAGGAGGACTTAGAAGACAAATAAACATGGTGGACAGGCCGGGATCTGGTACACAGTGCCCTCAGCCGCTGGCCCAGGAGAAGGCAGCACGAAGGCTGGAGCTGGGAACAGAGCAAGATGACAGCCATTGGGAGAAGGAAAGCAGAGGGGAATGTTCAAAAGCAGAGTAGGAGGAATGAGTGCGGGGTGTCCACAGAGGAGGATTGGGCACAGCACAACACCAGAAGCCAGATACATTTATTTTTTTTAAAAAGGGGGGAAATATTACATACGTAAACGACGGCCGGAGTGCTGGTTGCTGTGGAAACCATAACTTTGAATTCAGCGGCTAAAACCTAGCATTGCTATTTATACCATGTTCCTCACTACAGCACAAGAGCTTCGTCTGAGAAATGGAGAGCTCCTGTACCAGGCAAACATGTTTTTCCCCCCCCCGTTACAGGCAGTGATCCTTTCAAATGATGCCTCACGAGGTTTTTCCAGTGTTCCTGGCCACTGAATGACCACACTGCATAATCAGCCCTGATAGGAAAAAAAAAAAAAAAAAGAAACCAACACAAAACAAAACACCACCACTGTCTTTCCTCTTCCAAGTAAGACCAGATGAATCACTGGACAGGCATTAGGTAGGATTCACTGAATTCTACTTTAGTCAAGAGCAACCAGAGAAGCCAAAAAGGCCATTTAAAACAGCAGTATATCTTGTTTCCCTTAAGGCAAATTACAGTCAGCATTGCATGAGATTATGGAGGGCCAGATCCCAAAGTCAGTTATCATTAAAGATGATGAGCTCTGTATTTGTTTGAAGACTCCAGAATATTGCCTTTAGTATACTGGAAAGCATAACTGGATCATTAATGCAACAATAACAGTAACAAAAAGGCTACAGATTAAACTCTTATTGGGAGAATCCCTTTTAAAAAAATTTTTAGTTGCTCTGCTATTCAAGAAGGAAATGGCTTTTTCCTCTATGGGAAACATGATTCTGGGGTAGTAAGTGTTCCCACAGCCTAAGTGGGAGGAGGACTAATCTGCCTGTAACCAAAGCAGAGGTGAGCCAAGCCCCCATAGTTATGTCACATTCCTCTTCCACCTCCACCATTCCAGGGCCCAGAAGGGAAGAAAGAGTCCCATTCCCCACCCACTCCTAAATCATGTTTTACCTCAAATAGTAGAGGTGCTAGTGTAGTATGTTCATTGCCACTACCAAATATAAAAAATAACTACCACAGGGGTGATGATCAGGTTTTAAGACACTTCCCAGGACCTGCACACATATTGGTCCCCAAATCAAAGACCGCGTGGCATACAAGGGCAATTAAGGCAAAAGCTGAGAGAGAAAACCACAGTGCTTTCCAAGGTCACTTGCACCTTCAAAATCCCAGGGGACTGTCCCATCCATGTGGGTTCATCAGGAAGCAGAAAGGACAACCGTTACATGCAATCTGATAAGCAATACTCTGCCTGAACGAGGCAGCTCTTGCTAAGAGAAGGGCAGCTGGGGATTGCGCCGTGACAGGAACAAGGACTCGGCAGAGGGGCTCCAACAGCTGCCGAACCAGGAGGGGCGGAAGGAAGTTGCTCTGTGGGATTGGGCCCTTACAGCTAAGGTGAAGGAGGTCTCGTTTGCCCTTGTTCAATAATTTGTATCACAGCATTGAAGTGTCATTGACATTGACAGAAGCATTTTAATAATACAGGAAGGGAAAAAGATGCTCTAATCACAGATTAGGCACCCAAGTAATCACTCCATAGATCTCAGCCTCCCCTAATTTATTCCAATACATTTTCAAGTCAGAATTTCATACATAGCAAAATGATTAACAAGTCACAAGTACTACCTATTTCCTAGCTCCAGCTAGCTTTCACTAGCCCAAAGTCCTCCGGCTGCCGCTGAGAGGGGAAGGTGGGAATGAAGGACCAACAAGGAATGGAAAGTCGGTTTCTCCCAGCGCCTCCCAATCCACCGAGGTAGTACTGAGCTGCACGCTGGAATTACGCACCCGCTCCGGCAACTCTGTATGAGACCACATTTGTGCCAGAGCTTCCCGTCAAGCCTAGGACGGCCAGCATCACTCAACTGTCCCTAACTTCAGCAAGGGCAGCGCGGGCAGGCTGTGCCCTGCCTTCAGTGACCCGCAGGAGAACACGCACCAACCACCCTCACCTGCTACACGCTCATTAAGTGCATGTTCCCGAAGTGACACCCCACCCGCGTCCCCGCAACGCGGCCGGTACGGCTCCCCCGCAGCAGCACCAGCATCACCCGGCGGGGAAGGGACCCGGCGGTCGCCCCCGCTCCGCTCGGGACCGGCACCGGGCAGCCCCGGCTGCGGGGCCTCTCCGGACGGGCCCGACAACCCCCCGCACCGACCCCGCGCAGCCCCCGCGGGAAGCGGCTGTGACATTTCAAGCGCCGGAGCGCCGCTCCC
>VYXH01012333.1:377923-402220 GCA_013397275.1 Burhinus bistriatus | reverse complement strand
GGTGCCGGACCGCCTTTTGGCGGTCCGGCACCTTCCTCTCATGGCTCCCGACCCCCTCAAAGTCCCCTGGAGGAGCGCTGAGCTTTCCCCGTCTCTTCTTCCTTCACATTCACCACCAGACATTTACATGGAACTATCTCCCAGCACATGTTGGTAGCACCGGATCATTCGCCCAGGCCTTGTCCATGCTTGCGTTCCTCCTCACGGGCGCCATCCCACGCCATGTTCCCCATCTTCCTCTGCCGTTTGCCTGAGACGCCTGAGCACCAGCAGCTATCTAACACGGCTCAGAGATGCAAACGAAGTGCATCGGCTTTTCCCCCCTGCCAACCGGCTCCTGTGCTGCTTCTGCAGCTAAAGAATTTGAGGGAATTGAAGCCAGTGCTTTAGCACATCACACGCACAGACTCCGTTCGATGGGACGCCAGAGAGCACCTTGTCACAAACATTGCCCTGGCTGCCAAAGTGTTGTTTGTTGGGTTTTTTTTAAAGTAATGACTCAGCTCAAATCTGGATAAGTACATTTTAAAATGCATTGATAAATAAACATGAGCTGTGTCTTAACCGAAAGTATTTTATAAAACCTGCCAAACTACACAAGTTGATTTTTAAACACAAAAAGCTGGAAGCACCTCCCCATCAACGTTGAAAGTCAAGATGGGGAAATCCAAATCAATCGTTGTTGTTAATGCTTCGATGTGTATCAAATAAAGAATATTTATTTTCAATTACTGTGTATTTGTTCTACCTTTAAAAATCAAATACAATATCTCAACTATTTACTCACTAATCACTATGTTGCTTGCAAATCAAATCCAAATATAAAACATCGGTTTTCCTCATCAAGCCATTGATTAATTAACGGCAGGTTTTAAATGGCTTTACCACACCAAGCACTTTAGTCAAAGCATTTAATTAGCAAGATTAAATGCAGGTCCTTTCCTGACATTGATTTTTAGGTAAAATTCCTCACCCATTCAGCCAGGAGGTCTTATTAAAATTTGATAGTGTGCTACGGCCCCGGATTAGGAAAGTTCAGCTAGTCAAGTGGCCACTCAGAATAATTGTACAAACCCAGGCAAGTGACAGCCACCCTGGGTGTGCAGTTTGTTTTATAGCTAACGATGAGTAGTGTAACTTAAAACCAGATCTTCAAGGTATCCATCAGCTTATAAATAAATGTATCTCATTAGACTATGGGTTGCACATCAAAATCTCCATGTACCCACAAGCCATCCTAGCCCCATGTAGGGCTGCTGCATCTCCTACAATGCCCCAGACAAGGAGGACAGCCCTGGACCTCGGCCACCTCAGCCCTTCAATCACAACTAGGACCACAAAGGGAAGTCATGCTTGACCAACCTGATAATCTACAATGAAATGCCTGGCTTAGTAGATGAGAGGAGAGCAAGTGGGTATTGTCTACTGTGACTTCAGTGTGGGTTTTGACACTGTTTCCCATAAGACCCTCACAGACAAGATGATGAAGTATGGGGATGAGAAGAGAGGTGGAATGAAAACTGGCTGAACAGCCGGGCCCAGAGGGTGATGATCAGTGGTACAGTCTAGTTGGAGGCCAGTAACTAACACTGTACCCCAGAGGTCAATACTGGGTCCAGTCCTGTTCAATATCTTCATTAATCATCTGGATGATGGAGCAAGTTTGCAGATGATACAAAACTGGTAAGAGTGACACAAAATAGAGAGTCATGATGCCATGCAGAGGAACCTAGATAGGCTGGAGAAATGGGCTGACAGGAACTTCATGAAGTTCAGCAAGGGGAAGTGCAAACTCCTGCACCTGGGGAAGAACAGCCCCATGCACCAATATATGCTGGGGACCACCCAGCTGGAAAGGGGCTTGGCAGAAGAGGACCTTGTGCCCTTGCAGCAAAAGTGGTATCCTCAGCTGCTTTAGACAAAGCATTGCCAGCAGGTCAAGGAAGGTGATCCTTCCCCTTTATTCAGTACGGGTGAGGCCACACCTGGAGTATTATGTCCAGTTCTGGGCTCCCCAGTACAAGAGAGAGATGGATACACTGGAGAGAGTCCAGCGAAGGGCCATGAAGATGATGAAGGGACTGGAGCACCTCTCCTAGGAGGGAAGGCTGTGAGAGCTGGAACTGTTCAGCCTGGAGAAGGGAAGGCTCAGGGGGATCTTACCAATGTATATAAATGCCTGCTGGAGGGTGCAAAGAGGACGAAGCCAGGCTCTTTCCAGTGGTACCCAGTGCCAGGACCAGAGGCAACGGGCACAAACTGAAACACAGGAGGTTCTCTCTGAACATCAGGAAACACTTTTTCGCTGTGAGGGTGACCAAGCGCTGGCACAGGTTGCCCAGAGAGATTGTAGAGTGCTCCACCTTGAAGATATTCAGAAGCCATCTGGGCAACCAGCTCTAGGTGGTCCTGCTTGAGCAAGGGGTTGGAGCAGAGCTCCCTTCCAACATCAGACATTCTGTGATTCTGTGGCCAAATCCTATGTACCCTGGCCTCCCTCCCCTCCTGCAATTACATGCACCTCCTCCACTTTAGGCTCTTTATGTCTGATGCATCCTTCATTTGCACCACCGGCACCTTTGGCCACAAGTGCAACCTGGCCACTGAGTGGGTGTGAGTCACTGGCTCAGCCAAATGGGGCCAGGCAATGTTGCTTTGTCATCATATGCCAGCTAAGTCTAGTGACCTGCTGTCACACCAGGCAGGTGTGCCTGGCACAGCACTGTTTTATTTCTGTATATCCTGCAGCTCAGGATCAACTTCTTCCATACTGCAGGCAGCTCCACACAGCCCCGGGGAAAATCTGCCCTTTTGGTTCATAGGCTATGCTTGGCTCCTCAGTCAATGTTTGGGCACACCTGATACACGTTCCTTTATAACAATGACTTGTGAGTCTTTAAGGTCTCACAGCCTAGCTATTAGTTTTATGGTTAATGAGATTTGTAACTCTGATCTGATTTGCCATTTTGGAAAATTTCTGGTGAAAGGGAAGGGAAAAGGCATGGTAAAAAAAAGGGGGTAGAACATCCTTTCCACTCTTAACCAAGGTGAAGATCCCAAAGATGGCAGAAGATGTCTCTTGCAGCACGGCTGCTTTGCCCAAGCACTGGCTGAGGAAGGCTGTATCACTTCCTAGGTTTGGCCAACACCATCCAAGAGCAGAGTGCTTTTACGATGAGCCGTCCTCACAGACAAACATCAGGACAAGGAGCCAAACGGTCCCCACTCATGTGATTCTGCAAAGAAAAGCCACAAGGACTGGATTAAGCGGAGCATGCTGAATTGTCCATGTGTTACAGATGAGACTACCAAGCTGCTACCACCCCATGTGGTAAGCAAAGCAATTCAGAGAGAGCTTCATTGAAATGAGTCGGGGGGGGGGGGGGGGGGAGGGGGGAAAAGCAAAGAAGAGAGTTGAGGTATTTTAAGGAGGGCTGAGGAAGGCAATATGGTGCAGAAGATCTTTATTACATGATGTCCTTGTTTGAGCATGACACATGGAGCATCAGTGGCATCAGTGGGACTGTAAATCACAGGAAAGTGAAGTTGGAAGTGACCTCTGAAAGCCTCTAGACCAATCTCTTGCTCAAAGCAAAGCTAATTTCAGTCAGGGAGGTTGTGCATGGCCTTGCCTCATCAAGGTTTGAATATCTTCAAGGCTGGAAGTTTCACAGCTTCTGGGCAGCCTGTGCTCCTTGCATACCATGAGCTCCAGCCCCTAGCTCTGTGTCCTTCCACCAGATACACTCCAGTTTGCCAGTCTCCGTCTGGTATGAGGGCTTTCATATGTGTCCAAAGGAGAAATCTCGCAGCTGTGAATATCGTTTGAGACAAACACAAGGCAATAAATCAGGCAATCATCCAGCAGGTCCTGTTGCACACTGTATCCTCCATTTCTCAGCCTATGGCAGAGCACTGTACAGCAGAGTACCATATAGGCCCCGAGGCTCCTCTCACACCCAGTATCTACTCTGTCCTATAGGTCCTCTGCAGTACCTGGAGAAGAATGGTAAAGAAGAGCTAATTGTGACGAAAGGCCAGGACATTTTCTAGCAGCTTGTAAAGCAAAATGGCAGCAAGACACATCCAGTGGTGTACGAGAGTCCGACACCAGAGAGGTGCTGTCGCCTCCTGCCACCACAGTGCATGGCACTGGCACAATCCTGCTTAAACACTGCTGCAATTTTCAGCAGCTGCCCCAGCACAGGGGGAAACTGAAAGGGCCAGGGGTATTGAGCTCTAGGTGATGTCTACCATCAGACCCGATCGGGGAATATTTCTGTTCCCACAGAAAGCTCCAGGTGTCTGAGGGAGGAGGGGGCTGCCCCCCACCCAGACCAGCTCCTGCATCCCCTTCACCACTCCGCTCTACAGATGCTCATGTCAGCACCAGGCAGGGAAAAAAGAGGCCAGAGGCTGAAACCCCTGCAGGGATTGCTTTTCTCTGCCGCAGCGCAGGCTCGGATGCACATTAAACAACAGCACAGGAGAACCGTGCCCCACTCCTCAATGCCGCCGCCCCCCTCCCCTGCTGCGGCCCCGCAAACATCGGACGCAGCTCCAATGGTTGGGCACATGTGGGCAGGTGGCTGCATCTCAGCAGACCTGACTGCGCAACTGCAGCTCATGCCAGCTAATATAGGCATATTTTTAAGTAATCCCACTTCATTAGCTACTTTTCCAGGGCCTCAGCATATAATGAGTGAAATCCATTAGTCATCTGACAGTTCTAGTTATTCTGCATGTCAAGTTCTATCTCTTCATTTATATATCCAGACTGTTATGGCAAGCCGGTGTGCTAGTTGTACCCCTCCACCTACTCAGTGCTAATTTAAGAGTTGTTATTTTTGGCTCACATTGATTGTGTGCATAAAAAGTTTAGTTTCCTCCAAAAAATTTTAAAAGGAAGCAGAACGTGGGACTGAGCAGAAAACCCCCCTCGCTAAACACCATTTGCCCAACATCAGCAAACCTTTTTTTCAGGTAATTTAGCAGAAGTAAAGCATCTTCCTATGAAGATTCTGTCTGAGCTTATGAATGACTGAGTTGCAAAAAACATCGTCGTTTTTGACACAACTGGTAGATGGGGCATACAGGAGTAGCTCACTCAGAAAAAACAACTTGGCAACTCACAATGAACAGAGTATAACTTATTGCAAGGATGATAATTCCATGATTTAAAGCATGAAATAGCATTTGCTTATGGAAAAATTTGTATGGATGAGGAAAGCTCAAAAGTGAAGTTCTGTCTCTACTCCAGATATTCCTTGTCCATTTGTAAAATTAATTATCTGTAAATAAAGCATTTTTCTCTTTGTAATGCATGTTTTGATATTTCTCCTCTACACAGAAGAATGCTCTTATTCCTGAGCAGTACACTCGTGTACCTGAGAGACAGGAACGGCAGAGGACATTTCAAGCCAAAAAATTGAAAAAGGGGTTAAAATATCAGGGAAATTGTTCTTTGAAAAATAGTTGTAGGCTATTACCAGTACATCCTTTCAAGGATGTGCTGTTGCATGCATGTAAGCTGACATTTTATGTCCTGCATACAGTTAGCAGAAGGATTGCTTACCACCAAAGTCCTAACCAGGCCATCAAAGTCGGCATGAATTAGGACTCGTTCTGTACTGGTGAACTCTATACCTTCTACTTATTTTCCTGTCAGTTTTGCCCATAGCTAAAAAACACATTCACCACAACCCAGAAGATGTTGCCTTCTTTTTTCTTTGAAAACAGGAACAACAATGTATTAATGGAGGTTTCTTTCTGGCTTTTAAGTAAAAGTAACTCAGGCTGGTTCCAAGACCCTGAATTCCATACACAGAAAGCAACTATCTCTGCTTAGTATCCCTTTTAGTAGGGACAGTCTGCTTCCATGAGTGCTAAATAGCTATTACCCTTTATAGTCCCTTGAAGAAGCTCTCCCAGGCTTTTGCATGCTTCAAAAATTATAATAATGCCTTTCCTGTTTTTTTCAGTCAGTATTTTTCTGAATAATTTTCAGGCTGCAGCAACAGTAATAGTAGGATCGCACCCTCGCACATCTAGGATTATGTAAAAGAGGAGATGCGTTTGATGAATTATCATCCACCTTAGCCTCTCTTTTGAAAAATGCTGTTATCTGTGTTCACTGCCGGTTGCAAGGGAAGTGATATGTAAAATCACAGAGTACTTTGGATAATGGCAAAGTCTGAGCTTTCCCGGGGGTATGATTGCTCATGTCATAAGGACACGTACAGGGAAAGCAATAGCCCTTGCTCCCAATCCCCATTTTGTTGTCGGTTTATGGTATTAAAGGGTTCCTTTCAATATCATTGCTAATTTATGGATAAAGAATGCATTACTGGAAAGCCTATATGAGAAGGGTAAAAAAAGGACCATCATTGAAAATATTTGTCTCTTGTTGGATTATCTTAACCCACACATGTAAACCTAAGCAAAATCTGTGTTATTGCATTAGCCTTTTACTACTGGAAACCTGGCCTCAGCCCTGATGTAGGTCACAGACAGAAAATCATTTACTGTCCTTAACTAAATCCCAAAGGGGACATTTGCCCTTGCGACTGCCTCACTAAAACCCCGGCAGGCTTTGGTCTGGCCTTTGCCTTTGTGAAAGGAACCACAAGGAACCCATGAAGGTTGGCAGAGGAGAGCACAGGGATGGCACACTTTGTGGCAGCATTTCCCTCTTCTACCCTTCCATTTGCAAACACCCTAAGACAGAGGTGTGGGATAAACCAACAAGAGACTTGTGTTGAGTGTGTGAGTGACAATTTCATAGGTAGCACCAGCGCTGTCTGAAACGTCAAGGATGCACTTTAAGAGGACAGAAATAACTAAAATCTTGAAAGCTAGATGTGAGGGGAGTGCTTACATGAAAGATACCCCTTATAAATGGCACAGCAAGAAAGACAGCCTACCAGACAGACAGTGGGCCTTGCCATCAAGACGCACAGGCTGAGAACAGATTTTTGTGGCACCTCGAGGCAGGTTGACCAATCTCACTTCTTCTCTTGAGATGCAGCTTGATACCACATATAAACCACCCTTAACAGCAAATGACAGTGCAAAGAGGCCGCGTTGGTCCTGCTCCCTCACTACTGACCTTGCACAAGCTTAGTCACCCAAAAATTAACTCTCCAAAACCAAGACATCAGCTTTCTCTTGGTCTAGTTCCCTGAGCAGGCTGGAAAGGTGAACACGTGGGTGCTGGTACCAGCAAAAAGGAAAGGAAAAACTTCCCTTAGCAGATAGCTATTATACTGGTTTAGCTATAATCTAAAGACTACAGCAAGTACTGCATGAACAGTGGTGTCGGTGCAGCAAAAGGAGACGCCAGAGGTAGGACTGGGTGGGGAAAGTCGAGAGGAGCCAGAAGACACTTGAGGTTCCATCGTCTAAGCCCACAAATCAGGTGTTTGCAGGGACAGGCAGTTTGGTTTGGTGTTGGGTGGTTATTGTTTTTTTTCACTAGATTCATTGATACTGTTGAGGAACAGCAGCTTTCAGGCACACGAGCCCTTCCTCATTTCCGAAACAAAAGCAGCAATCTTCATGTTAAGAACAGATTGAGACGAGTTGTTCTGGGTTTAATTGAATTATGTTAATCAGCTGGACAATTTGAGAACAAGTTTAGTCAGTACTTGTTGAAGTGCTCATAAGGGAGAGGTGGTAGGAGAGGCAGGTAATACTGCTTGTGGGATACTGAAGTGCTAGTAGGAGGGGAGCATCTATAATAGATCTTAAAAGTTAGATTCTTCTTTATATCTGAGATGTCTTTTTAGCCAGTAAGTTCATTAACTCCAGATTCACCTTTTGAGTTTTGTTCCTCTGAGTGTCTGTTTTATGCAAAATGCCCCCCTCCCCTATTTTCAAATTGGGGCATCCTTCTCTGTGGGCTGTTTGTAGGAGTTAATTCTGGTGACTAGTGGTTGCCTGGTTCCCCCATGTTATTTCTTCAAGGGCAGCGGTACACTGAGTAGCGTGGACATCCTTCTGGTGCGTGCATGTGTGTGCTGGGCTCCTGACTGCTTTGGTGGCTGGGGATGTGCAACGGCAAGTTTTGCAGACGGTGCTGTGTAGTATACACCCGCTTTACGGGGAGGCTTAGGGAAGAGCTCGGCTGAGTAATTCAGGAGAGGCACCGATGTTCTGCAGAGATGATGTCTAAGAAATACCTGTCTGAATAATAAGAATGGATTTTAAGAAGTCATTTTATCTCGAAAGTGGCATTACTCAGCTTGTAAGTATGTGGGCTCCTGTAGAGGTAGCCTTCAGTGCTCGTGATGGCTTGCTCTGTAGCATCATCTGGTGGTAGCAGCAGGGAAAAATTACTCCTCCGGCACCTCTCATTTGTGTATCCTCCATTACTGTAGTGCCTCATAACCTCCCTGCCTCTTTTTTCTTCTCCCCACCACTCCTTCTTCTCCCCTAGATAAGTTATTCCTCCTGTAGTGACTGAAGTCACAGGAAAAACTCGAGGAGTACTTGGTTCAGGTGACTCTGAAAGACTGCTGGTCCCACAACTGGCGTTTTGTGAAACTTGCCCCTTGGTAGAGGCTCAGCAGGGGCCAACATAATGTTGAACCCATTTGGAGAGTTGCACAGGATTTATACAGCCCACAGGTTTCACACAGTCCTCAGCAGAGGCCGCATATCACACTCTTACTACCTGGAGAGCAGATAACGTGCATGTAAAACCTAAATGAACGTTGGCTGGCGCTACAGAGCTGAATTTCCCCTTACAGCCTGAGCAGTGGATGAACAAGGCATCTCCCCCTTGCTCCCCAGCACAAGGAGAGGGGCAGTTGCTGCAGGCCTGCTGCTCCCACGCCAGCTGAGCATGGTGAGGGGCAAGCAAGCAGCAGCCGACCATGCAGAGTCAGACACTGCCCATCAGCACCTTAGTCAGGCACAAACCCCTGTGGGAGAAAGGGCAAAGCTTTGCTCTCCCCGCAGAGCACGGGGAGATGGAGACCAAGATGCGATCCGGGGGCTGCATTGCCATTAGATGGCTTTCTCGCTGTAGGTGAACACCACCACATCTGCATCATCTGGTGAACATGGATGCTGATAACTGTGGGGACGTGGTGGTCTTGGCTTTGGCACGGGCCATTATAAGCTTGCTCTGTTACCTGCTCAGGTGGCTTGCTGTGCTGAGGTGTGGGCTGTTGCATGCCTGGCCTTGTTACCTTCCCCAGGTGGACTTGGGAGAAGCTGGGCAGCCTTGGCTGTGCAGAAAGATGATTTCAAGCTGTGTGCTCGCCAGCCCATGTGCCACAGCAGCAGGACACTCGCCTGTGGAGAGCATTCAGCACGGCTCTTTGTAACTTGTTTTCCTGATTACTGAAGTGACTCCGAGCAGCATGGAGTTGCAAGAACATACTCCCAGAGCAACTCTTATGGACGTAGCTTTGTAGTCCATTGGACTTGCCTGCTGTCCCGTCTCCTGAAAGGGCTACCTGGGGAAACATGCTTGCAGCCCACAGAATGACAAGGGAAAGGGGCAGGTGGCCCCACTGCTCGAGCGTGAGCAGGCTGCAGCAAGCCTCACCCAAACCTTCAAGCCTTCTGTCCCCAGTGATGTTGAATCAATTTGCCTTTTTGAGGCAAACTTACAGCCCAAGTATATTTATGGGGAATTAGTCATACTTTACCGCATAACGCATTAGGACCATGAGATGTAGAGAGGCACACAGCTGCTTATGAAAGGCACGGGAGAGAGTACCCCTGCCCTTCCTGTCTAAATCATTAGCCTGGAGCTTTTCTTCCTCAAATATTAATGCTTTCCTGATTACCTGCTCCTTATGAAAAGGTGATTGTGCCTGCAGACTCTTTGAATAATTAATTTAAAATATTAAAGCCAGAGAGAAGTGAACTTTTACTTAACAATGGGTTAGAGCATAGCCTGTCCATGCCATCCTTGCCCCAGGGGAGGAAAGCAATGGGAAGCATTCCCAGCTTCCTAATCCTTTGGAAATGGCAGTACGGAGAGCAAAAACAGTGGTCAGAGTTGCTACAGATCATCTTCTCCGACATGCATGTAGGAAGGTAGGAACTGGGGGCAGTGGGGGGCAGGGAGGGGCAGCTCGATGAGTTTTCCTTCAATTTATCCATATTTTTAAGCCACGCTTAGCATCATTGCTTCTGTAGGTAGCCACTGATGGGGTCACTGCCTTTCCTCAAAATAAAGAAATTAAGCAGACAGTGCAAATCTGTGTCATTTTTACTCCTGCTATCTGTGGTGCCACAAGTATCCCTGGTGTAATACCTCTTTTTTTTTTTTCATGGCACTTCCCAAGGTAAACCAAGAACCTGGATTCACCTACTGCAGTTTAAGACATAGCTTAACAAGTGATCGGGCAGATCAGATACCACATGCTTTGAGCAGTTGGCCCAGGCATTTGCACCTATAGTCTTGTTGGAAGGACATGGTCTTGAGGGATGTGAGATATGGTTAAGTAGCACTAGAAAGTGAAGGATGAGGTGACAGAAGAGACAACTCCTTGCATATGTGTCTCACCTAAATTGGTGACTCTTGGCCACTGTGGGAAAGAACCGGGTTTGTTCACTGTTGCTAACTCAGCTTTGAACATGTGTGGGCAGGAGGAGAGAAGAGATTATGGTTTATAGGGGCTTGGAAGAGGACTGCTGCTCTGACCCTGAGGCAAAGGCTTTGACTTGTACCATGTCTCAGTGGCAGGAGAACCCACCACAACCACTGCATGGGTGTCTCCAGCCCTGGAAGGGAGGAAGGTCCCAAAGTCTTTGCTGTCACCTTGGGCTATGCTTGCACTGCCAGATGGAAGAAGAGCAAGGGCCGATTCCTGTCTTAGCAGCTAAACAGCATATCCCTTGTACACGGCTATGGGCTAGCCTGCTCTGTGGGCAGATGTATCCTGGAGGGGCCGATGAAATGATCTAAAACATTGACCTAACAATTACTCAGTGCAGATGATAACCAGGAATCCAGTGCTTGAACTTACACCCTGCTCCTCCCATACTCAGCAAGTGTAGACATACCTTCTGTCTTCTTGAGGAGCTAGGGATAAAAGTGCTACCCTGCAAGGACTCTCACAAGCCAGAATAGGTGCTATAAGACTTGGGGGAAAAGCTAGAAAGCAGGTGAAACCAGACAGTTTTAAACCCTGTGATTTTTGTGAATTCTGGCTTTTTTGGGTTTTCTGCTTGGACCCTAAACCTCTGAGACACTTTGATGTAGGCAATTTGCCGGTGCAGTCTTGGGCAGCTCAGGAGTCCAGAACTGGCTGAGCTGAGAGCATACCCATCCATCTTGCCCGCGCCTGCTGTGATGGATGTTAGATCCCACCTCAGAGGGGACCAGAGGGTGTCAGGTGTTGCTGAACGCTGTGCCTATTGATTTGTGGTTATTAGTTCCATTATTTGCTGTCCTCCCATACCTCAACCCTGTCAGGCTACTGCAGGTAATAAGTCACTCTACCCTCTGATTCCAGCAAATGGCTTCTCCATGATGGCTGCTTCTTTCCTGCCTACACGGACAAACTACAGTCTGCCTATGCTGGAAGTGGAGGGAACAAAATGGCTCTGTGCCAAGTGTAGGACATATGACCAGCCATAAGCACTGCTCTCGCAGCGTTTGGCTGAGTGAGGGGAGAGGGGGAGGCAAAAACCTTGGAGGTTCCTCGTGGAATTCAGCCCCAGCAAAGTTAAGTGGGTGCCAGCACTGCCCCTGCGCCCTTTCATTACTAAATCCTGTGATGGGATTAGCTCTCTGTGTCCTCGGCATTTTGCTCTCATATTTGAAGCAGGGTGAATCGTTTAGTGGTCTGTGTAATCGGGAAATGGTATGTTGGAGGAGCCAGGTGTTGCCTAAATTTGTATTCCCATTTCATGCATACAAGGGGGCTTCTGTTGTGTGGGGTTGCTACGTTCCCCACTTCTCTCTGTCCTGGTGAGGTCCTACGTGTTGCCAAAGGGCAAGAGATTGCATCCTGCCATTTTTACTGAAGCTGTTGACATTACATGATTGTTACAATATTAGAAAACTCACGACGTATCTCTGTGCCATTCACTTTAAAATCCTTTTTCCCCAGACAGACCATGCAGATAGGACAGACTGGTTCCATGTTCTACAATGGATGGGTTTTTTTCCCCCACAAGCAAGTCCTTATGCCCCTTGCTTTTATTACAGTCTGATGTAAGGTGCCATATAAAGACGTCCTCTGTGTCCCCAGAGGAATTAGAGCAATCATTTGTACGAATGTGAAGGCTTTCTGATCTCTTTTCAGAATAGTTGTTTTCAATCCTTGTGAGACAGAGTCTCTCTTCCAGAAAACTATCAGCTATCCTCCCCAGGCATCATGAGATAAGGAAGCAGATTTTTTTTCCACAGTTTATATTGTCATACAGCCAAAGATTCATCAAGGTTTCCAAATTACAAACCTAATTTAAAAAGGGCAAATTTATTTTTGTTGAGCTGATAAGCCTATGTAATTTCTTCCCTTTGCTTCGTCAGACCCCTCACCCACAAATCTTAATGTTATCAAGCATATCCAACAGACTATTAGGTCTTAGCCAAGTCCTGGTTTTGCCGGATGGTTTCAAGCTGAAATCTGTACAAAACGGGATTAGACATGAAGCATATTGGCTGGTTAAAGGGATATACTGGGAGGAGGGCAAAAAGGAGCCTACCACAACAGTTCTTGTTTAATGGGGCAAGGACCGTCTTCTCAAAATGTTCCTTTTAAGTCTTATTTTAATTGAAATGGACTGATCTATACACTAATAGGGAATTAAGCATGACTTATAAAACCTTGCCAGGCTCAGCTGGGCTTTGGTTTCTCACAGTCTCTAGGTCTGAATGCCTGGCGGATAGATGCAGGGGTTCCCCACAGAGGACTTTCTCTGAAGAGCTAAATACTCCTCGGTGCCTGACGCCAGCAACTCGCACACTGCTGGTTCAGCTAAGCAGGGCCTGCCTGAACCCAACACTGCTAAAAATCAAGTGCCCAAAACTCAGACGAGATGGGCTGCAGAAAGTCAGTGGCCATTTCGTAAATGCTGGTGGTTGGTCTGCTGGTTTATGAGGCACAGCTGGAATTTCTTCTTTCACCTCTGAACTGCCTAAAGAAGGATGAAGATGGTAATATTTACATAAGAGAGGACAGGGGCAGTTGTGTGTATGTATAAAATAACCGATGTGCCTGGTTATCTTCTTTTTCTAGCTACTACAAATTTTCCAGTATTTTAGCAAACTAAGAGCAGAAGTACTGTGGAAGGTAGAGTCTGTCAAACAAAACTTGGACCACTAATGCCATCCAGTGGCTGGCACACTAACATGCTTGCCATCGCTAATAAAGCTCGAATTGACTGCAACAAACATATTAACTCTAAACTCTTCCCCCCACGCTATTTACAATCATTCATACAGCAGTTTTTTCCCTTTGGTCCTACCAGAGCCCAGGCTTACACTGAAAAAATGTAAGAAACCACGTAAGATATGTTGTGTCTACCTTGTTTTAAGCACATTTTTCCTTTTCCACCTCTGTTTCCCTTAGAAAGTATCATCCAGAGCTTAGTTTCTGTGAAATAATCCCCATAAATGTTGTACATGCTGCTGAGTTTGTATCTGATCTTTCTTCATGCACCCGATGCAGTAAGCCATCCTGCCCTTTTGCAGCGAGTACCTTCAGCCAGGAGCCATGGGGAAAATGTATTAAAGTGAATTTGGGGTACAGAGCAAAACTGACTTTGTTTTATTTGTTTCTGCAGCGGCGTGTTGCACAGTCACACACTGTCACCCCTATGTAGTTCATGTAGTCCCTATAAAACAGCTAGGTGCAACAGGAACTCTGTCAGCTGGTAGGAGGCAAGGAGAAAGCTGTAGTTGCAATGGTTTGCACTAGTGAGATTAGCCCGGCACCTACTGGTACATCCTCCAAAACCCAATTAGCTAACCGCCACCACAGTCAAATCACAGACATCTGCATCCTGCTCTGGTCTGCTCCTCTCCCACAGCTGCTGAGATGGAGCAGGCAGAGCCACAGGATCACAAAACCTAGCCAAGATGTGTTTGTGCATCCACTCAAGCATTTGTGCGGGGGACTTGCAGCGAACTCCTAGCAGAGGCCTAGAGGACACCATCCCCTGCTTTCAGAGCAAAGGGAAGAAAGCAGAAAGGTAGTCCAGTGTGGGGAATTCTCCTGCTTTCAGACAGAAAATATTTCATTTTTTTTCATGCCTCATAGAGGTGAGGAGTCCTGGCCTGGGCTGCCCGGTCAGGCAGGCTGCTGCCTGCTCTCACAGGCACAGAGGAGGAGTTTGGTGTGCAGAGGTTGCTGAGGCGAAAGCAATGAGAAAACTCTGTAAAGAAGCAGGGTGGTGGCTTAAAAGAGAGAGGAGCTGGGGGTCCCACAGTCAAACCAAAGCAGGGATGATATGTGGGGAGATAAGGGGCATGACTCACTGACCAGCACAGAGGTAATCCTTCTGTGATGGGAACTCTGGTGGGCTGAGGCCATGCACTACACACAGGACTGAACAGGTAGGCTAAAGGCTCCTCCACTATCCCCAGGCATACAGCAGGTCCTGGGCATCCAAATAATGTCTTCTGTGCGCACAACTATCTCAGAGGTACCACCTGCAGGCCCTCGGCTACTCAGAGCCAGGCACAACTGGCATATACAACCTGAAAACTCTGCATGGGTGCTGTCTCCACCACAGAGATCAGTAATAACCGAGATCACAACAGGGATGTTGATCAGAAACACGAGGGCATTGTGTACATAGGTGATGCAGCTGATGTGGTTGGGCACGAATTGCCTCTGCTGCAAGCTCCCACAACGTAGTGGAGCAAACCCACCACGACGGCAGTGATTGCTTCTCCCACAGATGGCAGAGTGAAGACAAATGTCCCCACAGTGACCCACGAATAGCTGCTGTGACTGCTGTTTCTCCAGAATACAGTCACAATGCTCAGGATGTCACAAAAAGCCAACAGCTCCAGGGGAAACTAAGCAGCAGATGGCATTGCACGCCCCCCACTGGCAGTCTCTGCATTAATCCCGGTCGGTGGGTACCAGGCACCGCCAGAAGGCACGTCTGCCAGAGGATAATGCTCACCCATCGCTGATATGAGAGAGGGGCCCACAGAGAATGAAAATTGCTCATCCAGAGCTAGTGCTGTGAAAGTGGCCTTCCACGTCCTGAAGTGAATGGGCTGCTCTTGATCATTACACCTCTGCAGGATAGCATGTTCCTACAAGGAGTGCCTCTGGTTCATGCCCAGGTCCAATGCCATGGCTAGCACTCACCGGTGGCAGCTGGGATTCGCTGTAAAAAAGGCATGAGAATTACCTTGTGGAAGCTGGCTGGGTCAGTTGTTCACCAGAGGGGTGTCAACTGAGGCTGCAACGAACATTCATAGTGAGGGTTTGTGTCTGGGGAGGTGTCTGGCACTCTGCAGCGGGGGCTACATTGCACCCACCCGTGCCCTTCAGTCTGCCCTGAGCAAAGGCTGCCGTTATCCCTCAGACCTCCCGGCATAATTGCACGTGGAGCTGCTCCTTAACCAAGTTATGTCAGAGTGATCCCAACTAGAAATTGCCCGCTATTAAGTGCGCAAATGAGCCTGGATCATAGTGACAGGACTGGATTAGGGAATAACTATGCATGAAGTCAGGAAGCGGTGCTGCTCTCCAGCAGCTGGGTGCCAAAACCTCATCTTCCTCCACAGTTGCGGATGGACTGGCATAGTCGAGCAGTTTGCAGGCATGTGATGTGGTGGGCCGCCTGCCAGGGGCCGTTAGGAGGTTTAAATTGCTCTGGTTCTGGAAAGGTACGGGGACTGTCCCGCTGGGCCCACGTGCCCATTCGGAGTCCCCATGGCCAACAAGCTGAGGAGTGTGCTGACAAGGCTGGACGTGTTTCAATGCAGACGCAGGTTTCGGTGGATGCCACAGTCTGTTCCAGAGTAGTTACAAAGCTTGGCCCTGGGGGAGACCTACAGGCAAGCATTTAAAAGTCTCTCAACACTTATAAGTGAATATGGAAGGGGACTTCTGTCCACCAAAACCAACAGTCACAGTGCCCAAGTCGTGACTGGGAACTTGTGTATCTGCTCTGGCCACATTTTGTGAAGGCATTCCAGATCACACAAACCCAGAGGGACGATGGTTCCCGGTGTATGCTCTGGGTGCAAAGTCTGCATGCTTGCTCCTGTGGTGCACTTCGTCCTTTTGGCAAGCCTGGAGATGTGTGCTGACCAATGGAAAAAATCTCCTAACAGATGCAAAGTGGTCACATAAATATTAATTATGCAGTACTGTGGAAATTGTATTACAATACCTGGCTAATGCATTTTGCAGCTGCATTCCCATGTATTAATTGCTTGTATTAAAATAGGACCCAGAAGCCTCGTTTCACTGACAGCTGTACAAACCCAAGCTGAGTTCTGCTTCTTGCTCATGAAAGAACTCAGCCGCTCCCCAACCACCCAGCATCCCCAGAGAAGAAATCACGTGTTTAAAAATCCAAATAAAAACACATCTTTGTTATTCTGGAGACCTGCCTAGATGTATTCTGTTTGGCAGTCTTGATTTCCCACTGCAGAAATGGGATAGTTTACCCTGTTGTATCATTTAGGTATTTTCTAATTGTATATTAATTAGCATTTTC
Source organism: Burhinus bistriatus (assembly GCA_013397275.1). NCBI lineage: Eukaryota > Metazoa > Chordata > Aves > Charadriiformes > Burhinidae > Burhinus > Burhinus bistriatus. The sequence goes on along the minus strand of VYXH01012333.1, from coordinate 385,561 downwards.
ACTATGGTTTTGTTCTGAATCAAACAATTGCATCTCCAGGATTACCCAACACAGCTGAGTTAAGCAAAAAAAAACCAAAAAACAAACCACCTCATCCTTTGGTGTACTGACACCGGCTGTACTACTAAAACATAAATGTGGTAAATATTGAAGACAGTACACAGAACAGTTTGTGTCAGGGAGCGCTGAAAAGTATATCTAAATGAAGCACATGGGAAGTTACCTCTGCATATGCTTATGTGGGTCGGGATTCAAAAAGCAATGTATATACTAAGTGACATTAAGACTTTAGTTATAACTATGAGGACTTCTACAAATAAAATCCTAGCTAAAAATCTAAGACTAAGCTTTTCTTTTTCTATGCTGTGAATGAAATCCTTAGTAGGTTATTATATATAACATACACATAATGTATGAAAAGGTACAGGCTTTCTTCGGACTTAATATTGATTTTTATCCTAGTTGATATTTTAAATACATTTTCCTAATATATATTTATACACACATGCACAATGTTTTAGTTGCACCCATTTAGGTGCCTGGACCCTTTCAGTGGACAAAATAACATTCCTGAATGCATAAACGCTTTGACAGTCTCTAATTTAAAACAAACTTCTTTCAGATGACCTTTCTGAACAATGTTCTGTCTTTGACCAGTTTCAAAGGTAATGTTTTCACTTTTTCATGACAAAAACTTTAATCACTGGTAACGTGAAGTGTAGTTTGCTTGCATAAGCAGCCTTGCCAGCCACCATCGAGTACGTTCAAACGCGCGCGAACTTGTTTTCCTCCTGACAGTGCAAATGCCCGATAAGCACTGGCTGCAATGCCGGAGCTCAAGCACCTCCTGCTCCGCTGCTCCTGGGCTTGGCATGGGGCTGGCTGAGAGCCTGGCGTCACGCCAGGGAGCTCTGCTGGCGCAGCTTCAGGAGATGCCTGTTTGCCAGAAACGGGGTGAAGGACTCGCAGGACTTTGGTCTGCCCTATGCTGGCCATGCCAACAGCCTTGTGCTCCCCTGAGACCAGAAATCCAAACCCTCTGGGTCTGATTTTTGCTCTGGTGAATCCAGCTGCAGCACACAATCCTGGGGCTTGCCCATGGCCTTCTGCCCCACTCCCCCAGAAGTGGCAGGAGGTGGGGGGCTGTGGGGGGCTGTGGGGGGCTGCGGGGGGCTGCCGTGGCCAGAGGAGAGGTGCCCATCGCCTCGGTGGGGTCCACACCAAGGCAGCTGTTTTCTGTGGCTGCTGGTTGTGCTTCTCTGCCTGTAATCCAAGTGAGCAAATAAACTGCTCGGAGGTGGGGAGTGTATGCACTGAGGCTGATGGAGCAATGCTAGTTTAAAATAGGTACATGCATGAGAACAAGGCCTCAAATTATGGTTTTCATTACCTTAACCAAAATATTATTTTGAATTTTTTATAAACTATTCAAGCCCAGTAAAAAAAAATAAAATCCACTTAAGCCATTTTAAACTTCAGCTATGTTTCTTCACAATTCAGTCTGATTGCAGTCATCACTTTGTGCTATAGGATCAGTTCTCATAAAGACCTCTGCAAATTATTCTTTCTGCAAAAACCCAGAGAATCCACAGGATCCTTGCGTGCATCCATTCCATCTTGCGTATGACAATCCTGCTGGTCACTGTTAGCTGCTTGTACTCCCACTTTCAGGATGTTGGGCTGTTTTGATGGGGTAACTCTCTCGAGGGCTGCTGGGCATGTGGGAGCTCCAGCCCATGAGCTCTGAGCAATGCACTGCAGGACCGGCCGTGCCTGGCAGGAACTCCTAGTTTTCTCACGATTTTTTTTAGGCAAAGGTCACATAGCCTTTGGAGCAGAAATGGAGGACTATGGTTTCACTTACAAGCTACTTCTGCTCTTTCAGGGAGACAGAGGTAAAAAAATATCATAGCCTTACTAATATAATTAAAAAATTGTCAGCGTTGTAGCTCAGCACTGGCAGCTGCTAGGAATCTGGTCTGAAATCGCCCCGGCAGTTAGCACTGCCAGGAGCACCCTCTCCTGCAACAGCGCCTGCCCAGCACAGGCACCTACCACCCAATTCCTTCAGAGCATGACCGTACAGGGGTGCATGGGCGCAAGGGGACATTGAGCATTGGTTTTGCACTGCTTTCACAGACCACCTGCTGCCCACCTCCATATGTGGTTCAGCAGGGAATCCATATCATCCATTGAATTCACTAGAAATACACACTGGAATAACATGCACAGGCTTTGGTACTACATGAAATATTTCAAGTCCAGCCCTTGGTGAATGCTAACAAGCAAAAAAAAAAAAAAAAAAATTATCAGTGCACAGACCTTGAATAGCACTATTGCCCTAGGAGGGTTATAGTAACTTGTGGCTGCAAGCCCCATGCTGGGTACAAAGGTCTTCATCAACATTTACACAACCTCTCCTTTGAGTCTTATGTTTCAAGTTTACTCAGCTTGTCAAGCAGTGGAGGATGAGGGACCTGCAGCAGACAGATTAGCTCAGTTCAGCTGTTAAAAGTGAATGTTAATTTTAATCTTGTATGTTCCATGTAAAGGCTTTCCAGCTGACTCTATCTTAATTACTTGAATACTTTGATTATCAGTACCACTACCCCTTAATTGGAACGGCAGGCTTTCCACTAGGGAGCCAAAGTTTCTAGTGAAATAACAATAATTTCCACAGCACATTTCATCTTCAAAATGCTATACAAACATAAACTCAGTTAATTACATCTCCCAGCATCCCTTAGAGGCAGGGAAGTGTCATTACCCATGTGTAATCAAAGGGGAAGACTTAAATTCCTAGGGACGAATAACCCCAATACTGGTACAGGTTAGGGGCTCACCTGCTGGAAAACAGCTCTGCAGAGAGACACCTGGGAGTCCTTGTGGACAAGTTGACCATGAGGCAGCAATGCGCCCTTGTGGCCAAGAAGGCACTAAAAAGAGCATGACCAGCAGGTCAAGGGAGGTCATCCTCCCCTTCTACTCTGACCTGGTGAGGCTGCACGTGGAGTACTGTGTCCAGTTCTGGGCCCCCCAGTTCAAGAAGGACAGGGAACTACTGGAGAGACTTCAGTGGAGGGCTACAAAGATGATCAAGGGATTGGAGCATCTCTCTTTATGAGGCAAGGCTGAGAGACCTGGGTCTGTTTATCCTGGAGAAGACTGAGAAGGGATCTTATCAATGCTTATAAATATCTACAGGGTGGGTCTCAAGAGGATGGGGCCAGACTCTTTTCAGTGCTGCCCAGCGACAGGACAAGGAGCAACAGGCACAAGCTGGAATACAGGAAACTCCATCTCAACATGAGGAAAAGCTTTACTTTGAGGGTAGCAGAGCACTGGAACAGGCTGCCCAGGGAGGTTGTGGAGTCTCCTTCTCTGAAGATACTCAAAACCCACCTGGATGCATTCCTGTCTAACCTGCTCTAGGTGAACCTGCTTTGGCAAGGGAGTTGGAATAGATAATCTCCAAAGGTCCTTTCCAACCCCTACCATTCTGTGATTCTGTGTGAAATGACACACAACGTCTTGCCCAGGACAACACAAAGGCTTGGGGTTTGTTTTGGTTTCTCAGCATAGGTATCTAGTGCTCATTGAGATGCCGTAGAGTGCTTTTGGGGATGCACAGAGGGCTGGAAGGTAGAAAACAGCAGCTCCAGGACCCCTTCTGTAGCAGCTAGAGGCCAGAGGAGATAGCCGGCAGTATCTCAGATGGTGCTAGATACTGATATGTAGACAGCCGAGTCCAGTGACAAAGCATTAGACAACAGGAGATTCCAGCATCTAGACTGTGGGATGCCAAAGGAAAAAACCAAACCAACCCACAAGACTTCCAGACCATTCAAAATCCAGAATAATAATCTACGTGTGGTACAGCACTCTCCTTACTGAGCAAGCCCGAACAAACACGTGCATATTGTGTTCTCTGTGCACTAAGTGACTCTCAAATGCAGCAACTCTTCTACGGTCACACTAACTAAATGCAACTTCTACCTTTCCACAGAGAAGATTTAGATGACAAGACCGTGCAACCTGTCCATTACAGCACTGGGAAGCCACTGCTCATCACCTTCATATAACAGGGGTTACTCAGCCACTGAGCTGGAAAAATGGGTTAAGAATAGCCAAAGATCTGCTCCAGGAGCAGAAGGAAGGATTGCTCTGATCCAGTCCCATTGGGATTCTCAGTCGCTAGAGCACAAGGTTGTGGAGAAGAGACAGTTGTCTGCTTTCCTGCATGCTGGGATGAGCACACCTGTACTTACCCCACCAGCAGCCTCCCCTCCAGAGACACACATCCAAGGATGTAACGGGCCTATAGGAAGGATTATTATTCAAAATTCTTCTTGTTTCTGTTTGCTTTTCTTAATGTAAGAGAATAAACATAAAAAATTACATTAATGCAGATTTGCAGACAGTGATCTTGATGAGTGAGCACCTATGCACAGTAGCTCAGTCAATCTGGAGTGATGTTTACCATTGCAATCTTAGTTTCACTCTGTATTTTTCCAGAAGAGTTAGCACAAGTAGCAAATACTATGTATCTGCACAAGGAGACAGAGGTATAGTTGCTGTCAGAACCACAACACTACAATTCCCTCTAATTTTTTAATCCATATAAAATCTCAATGAGAAAGCATGTTAATGTGTTGCATGGGCTTTATGCTTGATATATGCCATACTTTTACAGTACATAAGGATTTGGGATTTTTTTGTTACTTCTGCACATTTTGCTTAGTTTATTAGCTTCTGTCCACATAGACTGGACTTCTGTTAATCTACATCACTCAGTAATCATTTGCCCTAATGGTTTGCCCTTCATTTTCCTAATTTGTTGGCAAATTAGGAAATAACCATGACCATCTTGAATCATAGTTCTTCAGAGATTCCTGTATGTCTACCCTTACACAGTGAGAGCAACCCTTTAGATCAATACTAAAAGCTGCTTCACTCCCTTGCTACAGCGGATATGCTTTGAAGGCAACTACAGAACAGGGCGAATAAATAAAGCTGTGTGTCCACCCAGCCTTAAGATTGTCCCTCCTGTATTCGCTTCAGCCCTCTGGGCTCCACATCAGTCCACTTTATCACCAGTTTACCTATAAAGGTGCAGCTAGGCCCAAGCTCTAGGCTTCTTCCAAGCTGGGATGGCAGAACCAGGGTATGGGACAAAGGGGGATGTCAAACAAGAGGTGCCAGAGTTGCAAGAGATGCCACTCTTTCTCATGCCTGCCAGATCCTCTGTTCTACTGTAGTTCCTACTAGCAAAGCTTGTAATCCCACCTTGCACTTTTTCTTCTTTCCTCTCTGCTTTGACTCTGATACTCCAAATAACAAAATATGGTATTGCTACCAAACACCCTGTTCAGCTTCTTTGGGGTGGATTTTTACACCTACTGGTGAGATTTAAGGAAAAAAAAAAAAAAAAAAAAAAAGAAGAGTTAAAAGGAAGTATGTGGGAGAAAAGAAAACAGAAACCTTTCCCTGGCTTCTTCTATAAGACTTATGGGAAAAACTACACCTGTAAACGAATACTTTTGTATTTCTACATACTTGTGAAAGAAAAGAATAATAGAAAACACTCTAAAGGATGAGGCCATGACCTACAAAAGATTACTGATCTCTTTCTGCAGGCACCATACAAACTCTTGTGTATTGGTCCTTGAAATTCACATCTCTCCTTTAGCCTCCTACTGCTGATCTCTTCACCAGTGTCTCTTAGCATATCAGCTACGTTAGCTGCATTCTGCGTAACTTAGGCACCGGGCACCTCAGGCTACCTTCACAGGTAACCTGACATTGATGCCTAATGTGATACATCTCTGAAATCAGTATTATTTCATTTCACATATTAAGAAGCCTGACACATCTGGCTCTTACCCATCTGTTTGTCCTACATTCATGTTGAGGCATGAAGAAGGGCAGATCTTGAAAACTTACTTCCAGGAAGGAAGGAATAAACCTGTCTGATGAAAACATAGGAAGATTTGGAGATAGGCCTAAAAATAAGAGAAAGCACTATAGCACAGCACTCAAGATGCCCCTCTTTATGAAAGGGCACTGACAAGTAAAGATAGTGATATAGGAAGCCAAAGATATCTGAAAGGAAAATGAGCCACTACTATCCCTCCAAGTTTACAAACCATTTTCAATCAAACAAGATTTGGCTCGAGGGCACTGGAATCTTTCATCTTGATCTAGCAAGCACTAGGGTGCTGCCTGTTGTGCCATGAGCACAGACCTGTTTGCTCACAAGTAATACACACTCTCTTCTCTCCAGGCGCATCAGGAATGAAACTCTAGGGAGTTTAACTCACAGTGCCAAGATGCCTCCTAGATAGGAAGCTGCCCAGCTCTCCTTCTCTCTCAGCTTCTTTCCAGGATTAAACTATAAATCTTTATCTGTCTTTCAGACAAACAGTCTCCACATATTTATGTGGTTTTTTTCCCCTGCTGCTTCTTTCTCAAGAAATATACCACTCAAGCAAACAAATCCCTGTTTCTTTCAGTTATGTCACCTGAGCTGTGACTCAGGTGTCATGGCTGAGGGTGATGTGTGAAACTAACCTTGTACATCCCTCCCTGACCATATGGCATTCTCAATCAGGTGACTTAAAACCACCTGGGCTTTTTTATACCTCAGTGATATACAGAGATTACCTAAAGTCCCAGGTACTGTAAAATCATTTTGTGCTTCTGATTTAAGTTCTCCATCAACAACGCAGCAGAAAAGCAATGTGGGTTTGCCAAAAGAATTAATTAAATGCAATCTTTCTGTCTTAAAATGCTCAAAGGTTGTAGATCTTTGACCAAAACTGCAGAGCTGTAGGCTCCGCAAGTCTGGTGTTAACCTTCCCTTGCAGTCTAAGGTTTGTCAGTGTTATTAGCATGGAGAGAATCTATTTTTTCATCTCTCTCCTACACATTCCTCAGATAAGGAGTGGTCCACGGCTACTCCAAGACACTTTTCCATTTTAAGAGCTCTGAGCTGCATACTACATACCAAGCCTGTTGCTGTGGACAGCCTATGTGCAAAGGTGTCTCTAAGAAAAATCAGCAGTCAAGCAACACCAGCTTCACACTGTACTTTGATGGTTTCTGTACAAAACATCTTCTGGGCAGGGCAACTATTTTGAAACGCAAAGCTGTTCACAGGCAACTTCAAAACTGCATTCTAATTTTAGACTGGAGTTCATGATGCGACACACCTCAGCCACAGTAATACAGGAAAATAGCCTCCAGGGCAGGGAGAGAGGTGAAACGAAAAATGTCCGCAGATGATCAGAACAACACTGATGCTGCTTCTCCTCATGTCACTACTTCCGGGCATGCCTAAAGGAAAAGGTTTATGTCTGGGCTAAATCCTAACACTAGAAGACCTAGAAACTGAAGCCAGATCATTTGAGAGAGAAAGCCTTAACGTGAGGCCGCTTAAAGCACAAGGTCTCCTTCAGGGCCCAAGCGCCACGCCGATGTGAAACGCAGGAGCAAATTCCCTCAGGCTCTCGACAGTAAAACGCGGAATAGGCCAAACCGCGGGACCGGACCCCTTCTCCCCCGCTGCCTGGCGTGCCCAGGCCCAGCGACCACTTCGCCGCCGACCGTGGAAGTCCCGCTTCCCCCCCGACCCCCACG
>VYXH01012333.1:367585-377836 GCA_013397275.1 Burhinus bistriatus | reverse complement strand
CCCGCCGCCGCCGTTACCCACCCCCCCCCGCCGCCACGGGGCGGCTCACCCGCCCATTGGCTCAGGAGGCGGGTGCCGCTGATTGGCGCGCGCCCGCGCGCTGCCGCGACCCGTCCCCCTCGATTGGCCGAACCCCGCGTAAGAATTGCGCGAGGAGACCCGCGAGCGCACCGCGATTGGCCGCGGCGCTGACCGGCGGGGCTATATAAGCGCGGCGGGAGGGGCGGGCCCCTAGTCTTCGGGCGCTGGTTGCAGGGCCCCGTGCTGTGCGCCGCTCTCCGGCCGCCGCGGGAACATGGCGACGCTGAAGGCCGTCTGCGTGATGAAGGGGGACGGCCCCGTGCAGGGCGTCATCCACTTCCAGCAGCAGGCAAGGGCCGGCGGCGGGCGCAACCCTGTCGCTCTGCATTTCCCCCCAGAGGCTCGCCCGGCCGTAGTGCTGAGTCATTATGCGGGGCGAGCGGCGCGGTTCTCCCTCCCCCTCTTCCACCTCTCCGGCGGCTGCGGAGGCCGGTGAGAACTGCGCCGGGCGGGCACGTACTGGGCCGCGGCCCCGCCGGCTGTGGTGGCGAGAGGGGCCGGGGCTGTTGCCCTTGCGCCCCGGGTTGCCGTACCGTGTGTCGCCCTACGTGCCCCAGCGCGGAGAGGGGGGTGGGAGAGCACTGGCGAGGCCGGCAGCGAGCGTCGTGCCCCCTTCCCTGCTGGGCACGTTCAGCTGAGCTCAGCGGTGGAGCCGGCCGTAGTCTTCCCACGGAGCTTGTTTACTACTATCAGAGTAGGGCTTAATGGAGCTTTAATTGCCAAATGGCCAGAGCCCTTTTGAATGCTCAGTCATTTATACTCAGTAAAGAAGGTAGGGCTGCATACAGGCAATGCAGTATCTGTAGAGGAGGAATGCCTTTAGGGTTACTTGTACTTCCAAATGGAAGTACATGATCGTTTTAAAAAGCAAGCAATCTGATAAAAGGCATTCCTTTTGCTTATTGATACATAATAGGAAGGGTATATTTTAAGTGGCTAAATAAATGCAAACATTCTGGAAAATACTGTATTGGCATATAGAGTTAGTTAATGTAAGGTAATTGTTCATGTCTTGGTAACTGAGCTTGTAGCAGAGTCTTTCTGTTGACTAGGAAGCTTCATTTGACACAAGGCCATTTAATTCTGTAGTTATTTTGGTGTTAATAAATTCTTTCCATTAAAGGGTAATGGACCAGTAAAAGTTACTGGAAGAATCAGTGGCTTGACTGATGGAGATCATGGCTTCCATGTCCATGAATTTGGTGACAATACAAATGGTAAGATGTCTCTCCAAGCTTTTGAGTTACAGCTGTAATGTGATTGCTCAGCTTTAAAGAGCTTCTTTTAGTGTTGCAGCAGGAACTAGTGTAAGTGTACTTGGGTCTCTTGACTGCAAATCTGTGTTAAATGATGGTATTTCCTAAGGAATTGCTTCCCATTTAATACTTCAGAAATGTTTAGGCTGATGTTCAAGATCTGATGTAGCAAGTGCTAACCTAAATACTTTGATAACCTAGTGTTAAGAAATAAGAAAGCTTTCAACTGAGCCCAGAGTGTTCTAGAATGAATAATATTACTTTATTGAACTTGTAAGTCTGCAGTAGGTTACTTATCTCCAGAGGATTAGTAGAACATCTAACAGGAGAGTAGCTATTTTGTCATTAGTGTCTTCACTTCCTCTGGCTATAGGAGGACTACTTTGGTGTACTGTATAAGCAACAGATTTAAACTGGCTACTGGAGGAAAAAACTTACTTTTGATGGCTGTGTTGTGTTTCAGGGTGTACCAGTGCAGGTTCTCACTTCAATCCTGAAGGCAAGCAGCATGGTGGACCAAATGATGCAGAAAGGTGAGTTTAATGTGCCCAGCCTCTTACTCCATACAGTGGCCATTGAAGTGCTACTTTGTGCTTGGGAGGCCGCTTCATGAATAGTGCTAGGACAGTACCAGAATAAAACTGGTAATTCCTGCAGGACTTCTAGGGTCACTTAACAAAGGCTCTGATGATGATAGAGCAATTTATTTGACATCTTGGCTTCAAGAGTGTGGGAAAACTGTAGTCTTTGGGACATACTCTTCGTTTTATCATAGCTTGTAGAGAAGAGGAGATAAAGGCTCTTACTGAGTGAAGGTTCCTCAGGGTATGGGTGGGGGGAGTTCATGTATTAAAGCCTTATTTGGTCAGTGGTGTTTTGTTTCTGTTTTGGGGCCAGCTTTTGACAGTGGGCTCAAAACTCAATTGTTGAGCTGTATGCAGGCTTGTCATGTGACAGATCAGGATCATCAGTGAAAGGTGCTGAGGCTTCAGGGGAAACTGAGACAAATACAAAGTTGTGTGTGCCTGGGCATGGTGGTTTTTCTATTAGGTGTGCTGGGCTGTTCTTACCCTGTTAGCTTAGGTACTGTACTACCTACAGTATGTGCTCCTCAAGGGCTGTGTGTCAGTACAGGCTCTGATGCTTGTGCTGAATATCACTGTACCTCAGTGGGAGCTGAGACCTAATTCTCCCTCTGGAAGCAGTTTTCATAGTCCAGGTACCTTCAGAAAACCCTTGCATGTTTGAGACCTGGTGTCTGAGCAACTGGTTTAAATAGTATGCTGACTGGGTTTGGGGAGTGGGAGGGGGCTGCACAAGAGCTGAAGGCCAGCGTGGTAGTGAGCGGAGCTAGGAGCAAGTGTAAAAGATAGGCTGGTCTTGCACAGGTAGGGTCTGGACTAGCATTGGGACCAACTTGGCATTGTGATTGGCCTTTGAATGCTCACACTTACGTCCATAACTGCACCTTCTGTGACTGATAATTTCATACCTGAGTGATCAGTTGTGTGCCAGACCAAGCAAGCTGGCTGCTAGCCAGCTGTCTGGATGACAGAGCAGTGTGAAATGGTGTGCTCACAGGCTTCACTGGTAGCCAACTGCTCCAGTGCTAAAGGTCAAAATTGCATGAACATCATGGTTCTGCTTTGTCAAATCCTGCTTCTGGTGTAACCTGCTTGCACAGGCAGCTCTAGGCTGGGGAATTCCTTAGAAGAGTATAAGAACTAGATCATGCTTTTATCAGTGTGGAGTTGAAACAATTGGACTGAAACTTCCTGGAAGCTTAAATCAAGCAGATTCCTAAAGGAAAATCTGCCCTTGACCTGATTTTTATAGGACTTGGTTAGAAGTGTGAAATTACTTCAATGCATGGAGAGTTTTAGAAACAAGTTGGTATTCAAGGTTCTGAATCTGGATAGAAGAGTCTTGCAGAACATCATCAACTTGTCTTTTAAGTCAATGGTTTATTTGGGGCAAATGTGTAGGAAACAGTACACTGGAATGTCCAGAAGTTCAGTGAAACTTGAACTGCTTGAGGCTTAATTCTTCAGCGAAGTCCTAGTGGAGATCTAGCTCTGATAAAAATTGTATGTAGGGTATAATGCCAAGTGTATGGGGGGAAAATGCCAAGCAAACTCAAGTAGTCATTGGTGGTACTGATTAGCACTTAGCTAGCACTCCATGCGTACCCTTTGACCTGTCACTTGACAAACTGCTTTTACTAATCCTATTTAAACCTAAAGCCTGCAGCTGCTTGTGGAATAGCCGATTTGTGATAGACATTAAAAGCTCTTAAGAGTAGCAGCAGTGTTTACACCAAACCTTGCATGTGCAGGAAAGGTTATTTCAACAAATTTGAGACTTTCTTTGAGCAGAGGGAGATGCCATCAGCATGGAGGAATTCTTGACTGTGAGTTGTGCACTGTTGGCTTGGCTTGTTACGAAGTGATGGTATTCCTTTCCCCAAAGCTGATTACCCTTCCAGTTTCAAGTTCTACCTAGGACTGAATTTTAATCATCCCTTGAACTAAAGGAGTTAAAATATTGGAAGTGGTCAAGATTGACTGGTGGTGGTAAATGAGGACATATGTGCTCTTTAAGATAAGTTGGAGGAGTACTTGAGTGTAGTAAGTATGGGTATTGTATTGTCCAGGCCATCACTTAGAAGAGCTTTCATTGCAACCAAGTTTTCTGTGAGTTTCTCTGCATCTTTGTGTAGGCACGTGGGAGACCTTGGCAATGTGACTGCTAAAGGAGGAGTGGCAGAAGTGGAAATAGAAGATTCCATCATTTCTCTTAGCGGACCACACTGCATCATCGGACGTACCATGGTGGTAAGTGTCTTGGTGCCTACTTGGGTGCTCTAAGGAACTCTAGAACAGTCCTGACAGTGAGTGGAGACTCTGATGCTGGAGGCCAGTCCCTGGTGTTTTTATAGAGCTCATAGTGCAAGATTTCTAATGTGGGGAGTTCTTTGAAGCCCTGCCTGAAAGTCTTCTGTGTATTAGTATGGCACTTCAATGCCCTGAGATCTTAACTTTCTATCTGCCTTCTGAAGATGTTCTGCTCCATTTAACTTTGCTTCTTCCAGCTGTGAGTGACTAAAGCAACCTCATTTGAGAAAGGAACTGGCAGTGTGGCACAAATGCTGTCACTGAAAGGCAGGGCAAGTGGGTACTGCAGGGCATTGCTCACTAGTACTGGTCTGGTGTGACTTGTGCTGTGGTGTCCCTGGGATGGAGGGAGGCAGAGGCTGAGTGGACCTGGCCACCTGTGAATATTGTCAGTTTTGTTTCCGTTGGGATTCCAGTGTGTGCTGAGGTCACCATACTCCTGCAGGAAACGGGCTTGGACTGATGGCCAAGGACCAGGGAGATGTCTAGTGTTAAGATGGCACAGCTGAGGTACTGCACCTGCAGTGCCACAGTCAGCCTTGTGTTGTAAGGGTGACCTTGAATGTCAAGTCCAAGCTTGGACTCGTAGTGACTCTTGAAACATGGGGGTTTTGGTGACTTCCAGTTCAAACAAGTTCAGCTGAAGGCAACTTAGCTTTTTAGGCAAGTCTAGTCTAGTCTTAAGTCTAGTCTTAAGATTTTAGTCGCAAGTCTAGTCTTAAGCTTTTAGCATGACTATCAATTTGGCATTCAGCATTACATAACTGCAGTAGGTTCTCTGTGTAACAGAGCTACCTGCTGGTAGCTGGCAATCCTGCTGTCACTGCTGCTACTGATGTGAGTAGTGCAAAATGTTGATGAGTTATGCAATAACATGAATTAAGATATCTTCAATTCTCTTTTAGGTCCATGAAAAACGTGATGACCTGGGTAGAGGGGGAGATAATGAGAGCAAATTAACTGGAAATGCTGGCCCTCGTTTGGCTTGTGGTGTAATTGGAATAGCGAAGAGCTAAGTATTGTACCTGAAATGCTTTAAGATGAGTGATAAGTGGGCTGTATTTCATTGCAAATGCTGTACTTGCCCTTCCTTGTGCAAACAAAAGATTTATCACTTAATTTCATTACTACTCTGTGTTCTGAGTATCACTTAAACTGGTGAAGACTGACTTAATTTTGTATGATGTATATTGCAATTAAAGTGACCCTGATGGAATGTCTCTCTAGTCTTCTGCTAAAGCATCTGCTGTAGCCATTAAGTGTAACTTCACTAACTGGAACTCCCATTCTGTGTAATGGAAGATGTTTAGTAGTGATCACATCCTCAACGCCAAAACTTCTGGTACAAAGTGTGATTTGGAGGATTTAGCCTTATGAGCTTTGGCAAGACTACTCACCAAAGAGCAGTAGGCACTGCATGTATCGGGGCTTCCTCCTGGCAGAGTTGCAGCATTTGTAGGTTTCAGACTTTGTGTAATAAACTTGCTGGGCAAACACACCTTGGTCCTGCTGTTTATAAAAAAAAAAAAAAACCACAAAAACACAACAACAAAAAACCCTACCTGCTGACTTGCTAACATGGAAAAGTAGGCCTGGATGTCAGAGTGTCAGTAGTTAATTTGCTAGACACCAAGAGCATCCAACAGCATCCAACAAGTGGCCTCCAGCCAGTAACCCTGTAATGACTAAGACCTGAGCTCAGTCAGTGTGTTTCTGGTTACTTGCATTGGTGTGTGTGTGACAGAATCCCATGTTCTGTGGTAACAACCTGACACCCTCTGCATGTTACAGCTCGGGGGGGTTTGTGTACCTTAAGGACAACTGCTGTGCTGCAGAAATACCTTCTTGCTGCAAAAGGTCATGGTGTGTAACACTTGATGTGACTGCAGAGTGTGTATGTGTGAGTGGTGGAGAAGCCTTAAGTATGTGCCTCATCTGGACCTCTGGTTGTGTGGGTTGGGTTGTTGAGCACACACCAGCCTGCAAAGTCTGGATGCTGTGGTACAGATGAGGCCTTTCTTCAAGCCACACAGGAGTGTCTAGTGTGGAATAGGCCTTTCCTTAAAAGGATAGAAGTTTCCTATCTAATTCATAAAGCTTTTCAGCAGTGTAATTGCTGTGTGCTAGTGCCAGCTTTCCTTATTTTCTGGTATGTACCTCATAAACACAGATTTCCAAGTCTTTTAATAGAGAAAATTATTAATTTTAATGAAGACTTGTATCAACATTCCTTTATCTTGTACATAAGAGATTCATGGAAGTAGTTGTAGTTCTAGACACCTAGATTGCAGTGTAGCATGTTACAGATGGAATGGCTTTTGGTAGTATAGCAAGAATACTGTAAAACCACTTTAAACTTACATTTATTGCAGGTGGCAAACAATTGTGTGTACAGTCTCTACCCACCTGTACCTCTTCCAGGGGATTAGCCTATGCTCTGATTTAGCTGCTGCCGCAGAATTAAGATAGTGACTGCACCTTTCAGCTCCTTGCTTGAGCATCAATCAGGGGATACTGAAGACACACAAATACCACCATCACCTCTTTGTGTTCTGGAAGTTCAGAGGACGGTTACGTTGTCTGCCCATTCCCTGAAGGGCAAAATGGCAAGTACTTGGCAGCCAGAGGTGAAGCTGTAGTAGAAGGAGAGCTCTGACAGCCTCTGCTCCCAGCCCTTACTCTTCGTTTCTTGCCTCTTTGAAAGGCTGGTGTATGCAGATCTGGACTTTCAACCCTGTTTTGTTTTGTTGGGTTAACTGTCTGATGGCACACTAGCCTCTTAAGTCAATGCTATATTGAAGGACATATAAGTAACGCTCAGTTTATGTACAAACAAATCATTGTAACTGGCAGGCATAGACTCCATAACCAAGGTATTAATTGCCAACACTGTAGTTTCTTTATCAGCAGTGGATGCTTGCACTGAGCTAATTAATCTTTCAGTGCAAATTTCTGGCTTATTTTAAAGCCAGACATTTGGTACTTGTAGAAGGGTAGGATACAGTTACACTAGTGATGCTGTAAAGATGATGCGTCCCCAGTAGGTTTATTATACACTTACTGCTTTGGAAGGCAGTAAGAAACTGTTCTGCAAAGGGCATCCAAGGTTTTCCTAGGCTTTGATTTCAATTTCCTAGAAAGGGAAATGGACACAATATGAGGTGGCATTTGTGTGAACAGATAAGCCTTCTGTCTCTTTCATTCTTGTCTTCAAATCCTTTAATAAAGTGTATTCATTAAAAAAAATCCTACCTCCTTACAGAATTATGGCAGTTTTTACTAAGACAAGTCTTAAACGTAAGACATAAATGTCTGGCTTTGTATGAAAAAAGTTAGTTCCACTGTCCCAGCATGAAACAAACATTAAGGACACAAGTTTTAACACACGGAAGTTGAGTTCACTACAAGTATGTAAACAGGTTTTTTTCTCTCTTTATTCTGCTATTGCAAGAACATAAAAATATATGTCCTCTCCCCCAGTCTGTAACTCCACATTCGCTTTCCCTCCCTCCTCCCTCCCCCAGAATAAAATCCCTCTGCCGCAGAGCAGCTATGAAAAAGTACTGACGTAAGAAAGCAGCTGCCCTTCACTATTAGGGAAAAAACCCCAACTTTAAAAGTAGAACACACCTATATCAACGAGGAAAAAAAAAATTAAATATGCACAGGATTCATACAATTTTTTCACTATGCTTTGGAGTTTAACAAGCTTCAACTGAAGGCCTAGTGTCACCCGAGCCTGGCGGCCTGTGCGTGGCCGATGGGCGGGCGAGCGTGTTTCAGGGCAGAGAGTGCAGAGCTCTGACTCTCAGCACAGCACAGCCACCGTCTTTCAGAGCTGTTTGCCCCTGAAGGGCCGACCCCCAAGAACTAGTATTTGCCCTCTTAAAGTTACTTCAGTGATGTGGAGAGAAGCTGGTAAAACTTAACACAAATATGAGAAAATGCACTTTTTGTCCATCAGGCCGGTAAGTACAACTCTTAGGTGGGTAAAAATTTTAAACCTACCTCTTGCGGGATTACAGGAGGTAGACATCGTTAACACAGACAACAGTAGCAGCCCAGCCTTGGGTGGGAGCATTTAAAGGAGGCAGCATTTAAAAATTCTCGCACACCCTCCCGCCTCCCTTCCTTTTCCCAGCCCCACTTAAAAAAAAATAGGTTAGCATTTTATATTGTGTTTTGGTGTCTTTGATTTCTCTTTCACCCTACTTTCCAAAAAAGCATCAATGAATAACAAGTACAAAAGATGCGGGACCGGTGTGCTTCCTAGCCCACCACACACAGTAATTTTATAACATTACAAGCAGAGCAGACCAAGTATGTCTGAAGGTGTCCACTTCTTTAAAAAAAGGCTAATTAGGGCAACATTAACCACAGAACCAGTTGGAGGAGGGGGAAAAAAAAAGAGAAAAAAAGAACTGATTGCATTGCAAACACTAAACAGTTAACTCTTCAATTAACATTTTAAAACCTCTAACTTTTACCTAGTATGGTCAAGTAATCATTAAAATGCAGCAATCTAAAAATCAAGATGACTATTACAAATAAAAATTTGCTTCTGTGAATAGCTACACAAACAGATGTATTTCTTTTAACAAATATAAACAGAACAGTCTAATTTAGACTCCAATACAGCATTAACAGTTCAAACTTTAAGATGTTGAACACTCCTTTTCCACTTCAGTGCAGTGTAGGAAGAATAGCACACGTTAAAGTTTGTTACGAAAATAGAGTTTATTAAAAACACATCCCTATTGTTTTGAGGAGCTTTCACCGTTACCTTTTCTTAAATTAAAAAAAAAATAGAAAGCACTTCTACTTCTGATTTGTAAACTTTTTAAAGTCAAAACTTTAAAAAAGTTACAGCAAAAATGGGTAATATTTTAATCATATCTTCAGTATCTCGTGTTATGTTGTGGCTATTTTAAATAGAAGGGAAGCAATCAAATTGCTTACAATTCCCCACCGACTACTGAGGGGCTGTGATATAAGCAGAAGCAAATATAATACAGCAGACTGTACAACTCTAAAGCTCTACACTCCAACAAACGTCACTGTCATCTTTCGACAACTTCCAGTCTCTAGCGAGGAGCCTCCGCCACTGAGCCCATATCCTTTTCCGCCTGTTCCACAGATGAGGTAGCCTCGGATGGTAACTCTTCAACAGGTTTTACACCTGTAGGTTCAGACTCTCCCGCAGGAAGTTCTGAAACAATGTCTGCGTCTTCCATTTTGCCACTATGCGATTCATGGTTTTTGTCGCCATCTGCCCTGTCTGTCATCTCCGGTTTTTCCTTGCCTCGATTTTCTTCCTTGTCCCTACGAGACTCCCTATCTCTCGAATCTCTCTCTCTGTCTCGATGGCCACTGGACCGCCTGTTTCTGTCCTCCAAGTCTCTGTGTCTATCACGCTCAGGGCTTCTTCGTCCCCAGTCTCGCCTGTCACGATTACCAAGTCGCTCGTGATCTCGGTCATCGTTGCGGTTACCGTAGCGCTCACGATCATTTTCTACCCGATTGCCAAAAGATCTCCTTCCATACCTTTCCTGGTCTCTGTTAGGCGTGAACGTCTGCCTGTCATTCCTAAACTGCCTCCCGTCTCTGTTATCCTCAGGTCCGCCCGGCCCCCCGCTTCCCGGCATCCCCCCAGGTCTCACAAAGTGACCGGGCGGTGGGAAGGGGGGTTTCATTCCATGGGGGGGAGGCATCCCAAAGCCCCCCGGCCCCGGNNNNGGCATCCCAAAGCCCCCCGGCCCTGGCCCCGGCGGGGGCCCTCTGTGCATCATGTGGGGAGGCATGTGTCGTGGTGGCATCAAGGGAAACCGCTGCAGAGGAGGGGGTGGCATTCCTGGCGGTCGCTGGAGTGGTATCAAACCAGGCCGGGCACCCAAGAGGCCAGTGGATGGAGTCTGCAACCCAACAACAGGGGCTGGCGGAGGGGGCGCAACTCCTTGAGTGCCTGAAACAAGCAAACACACACACAAAGCAAAATCAGAGGCTGGCAGGAGGGGAAAAAA
>VYXH01012333.1:322911-367473 GCA_013397275.1 Burhinus bistriatus | reverse complement strand
GGGGCACGGAGAGCAGCCTGCAAAGCTTCCTGTGCTGGTTTACCTACTGTAAAGAGCGCACCGTCTTTAAACAGAAGTTTGTGTTGTGCTGGGAGTAATTAATATTCAAAGGGTTGTAACTAATCACTTATCCTAAAGGCTTCCTTTTGTGAAGGAGCCATTGCCATTTTGCAGGTCAGAGCTCTTCCTCATCAGTGCCTTGCTTCGTCATCTGACTGCAGATGAAACACCCTCCTCACAGGTTATGCCTTCCAGGCTTCCTAATTAAAGACACCTCACCTCCTTTAGTTAGCTTTAAAACCTTTCTCCTCTATTACCGACATCAGTGAAATTATATCTGGCTAACAGGCTTAAGATTTGAACGGGTCATCAGCAAGATTTTCAATGTGCAGAAGAGGCGGCAGATGCAGTAAGCTGTGAAGGGAGAGGTAAGGTCAGAACAGGGCTCGGGTAGGAGCAGGAAACCAGAGAGAGTTCAATTTACCGTTCCAGAGAAAAGGGAGACATCAAAGTTTAATCATAGTAGAATAAAACTTGTAATGTAAACTAAAAGGAAATGCAAGAAGTAATTTCTGGATTATTTTTTTTTAAATACAATTTTCCATCCTTTATAGCACCTATCCAACACCAACTATTTTCCATTTTTATTCCTGGACTCTTGTTGTTAGCACAGTCTTCGTAAGAGGGAAAAAAACCTGACTCTCAAAACATACCATTTGAGAAAGCTCAGCCCAAAGCTTGTTGACCTCAACACCACGAGCCAAAATGAACGAGGATTACCGAGCTCCAGATGAGGACTTCACACCAATAAGCATGTGCCAGCTTATCTCACATGCCTCCTTTTGTTGGAACTAGTGACACTGTTGTCTCGTGTTCTCTGTAGCCTTTATACTGGATCTATCTGCTCTTTCTGCTCACTAGCAGTTATTTTCCTGAAAATAAGCTCCATATCTGAGAAAGCATGTGTTGTTTTTTAAACTCCCAAACTGAAATTTAAAGCAAAAGCTGCCAGCGGAACAAGCACAAACCTCTCCTAATCCATCTTGCGTTCCTGTCTGAATTTGTTGAGACTATAAATAATGTTTTATTTCCACATATATTTATAAAAATGAAAGTTAAGAATGCAGGTTACATAAAATTTTGTAACTCCTGCCCTGGATAAAACTAGAATGCGAAATAGCTATGTAAATTAATACTAGAATTAAATAGCTGGCAGTGTCATCAGTGAAAACTGCACTTTGATTTCAGCTTACTGAGCATGGTGGAGCAGACATCCTAAATAACCTTCCATTCAGCTATCACAGCTTCCCTCTTCCTCCATATGATCACAGAATCACGGAATTATCAGAGTTGGAAGGGACCTCTGGAGATCATCTAGTCCAACTCCCCTGCTGACGCAGGAATGCCTAGAGCACATTACTCAGGACTGCATCCAGGCGGGTCTTGAAAATCTCCAGAGAAGGGGACTCCACAACCTCCCTGGGCAGCCTGTTCCAGTGCTCGGTCACCCTCACCGTAAAGAAGTTTTTCCTTATGTTTGAATGGAACTTCCCATGTTCCAACTTGTGCCCGTTGCCCCTCGTCCTGTCACTGGGAACCACTGAAAAGAGTCTGCCTCCATCCTCCTCCAACCCACCCTTTAGATACTTCCAAGCAAGTATAGATACTTACTTAGATACTTACAAGCAAGTATCTAAATTTGTTTAGAATTTCTATCCCAAATATGCCTGAGCCTTCCGAAGAACACACACATTGCCCTTTCATCGCACCACTTCTTTTGCTTAAGAACATCTCTAACAAAAACTTTTTTATCTGAGTGCTCTTTATGTTCCTATTAGAAGGAAATTGTATTTTGCCGATCAGGAGAACTCGGGTAACAAAGATGTGAATATTCTTCCAGTCCACAGTATCGTCTTACCTTCCCCTCCAAGCAGTCACTTTTAAGACACGGCTTGATAGGTCGCACTCTTTGAAAGAAATGTTCCAGCAGCAACAGCATATCTTTTCTGTTATTCTTTTTTTTTTAAAAAAACTTTTTAACTTTAAAATGCACCGCCCTCCCCCTCCTCCTGTTCATAACCAGGGCTGTAAGTCATCCAGTTTAAACTCCTCCCGTGCCTCAGCACTACAGATCTGACGAGACAGACATATGGCTAATGATGTCTCCCAAGAACATTACTTTGCTGAATTCTGAGGTCTGGGGATATTTTTGTTGTTAAGTCTTCCACAGAAGATTAAAAATAAGGCAGAAGAGAATAACTGAGATCTGATGAGCTGAAGAGGATAATCGTACGCTTCTGCTCCATAGCAGCAGAGTAGATGTGGGTTACAACAGCATGAACATGAGGCAAGTGTGAAAAGTTTTTTTACATTTAACAAGTAGGAGTAATCTAATTTCTCAACCTTATTTCTACACAAAATGCAGCACAGAGGCAGCATAATGGGATCTGAAACTCATTCTCTTTCGATCTAGACTGCATCAGCGGGGTAGCTGAACATTTTTTATTTTAAATCAGCCCACTCAAATTTTGAGGCTGAAGTACACTGTAGAAAGAACTATTGAGAGTTTCCTCGCTCTGCTGACAAATCAGGCACCAATTGAAACTTTCTCCTGCTGTCCAGAAACACATCCAAGTTTACTGAAAACGCTCAGTAAAATTAGTGACACAGATTGCACGTGCAATGTCTAGGAAAATTTAAAGCCTTTTGTTGTCTTATATAGGGAAAGACAGTATGTAAAATCTAAATAGTTTGTCAAACTTGAAAAGAAGCACCAGAGCTCCTAGGGAAGCAATAAAGTGATTTAATGACCACCTCATACCTGTGCAGACAAGTGCTGGAATTTATCTGCCACAGCCTGCATTTTATTCATTTGTTCAGAACCGTAAGCCTTTTTGTAGTAGCTAACCTTGTCTGCTTCTTATGAGTAGGAAATACAACCATCCCTTTCACCAGCTCTTTATTTGCATAACTTGGCTAAGACACTTGGCTTTTATTTCAAGACATGGCTTTTAATACTGGAGATAGAATCCTCAGGCCTTACACCTAATATGTTATTCTGTTAAAATGTGCAAAAATATAGATTGCTTTCACAACTTATTTTCATTTGTAACTTTTACCAGTGACGCATAGTGAAAGGTCCTTGGAACCTGCGGAGAGTGTTTACTATGAAGAACGCAGATGCAAGTGTCCTAGGAAAACCCATCGCCAACCACAAGCATGTTTTCAGTGGTGCAAGAACAATCACACAGTGTCAAAAGTTTCATAATTTCACTTTACTCGTAAGACATAGACCAAAATGCTATAGCTGTCCTGAAGAAGTGTCTTCTATGCAGAGAGGTCACAGGAGTCATCCTTACTGCTTCCAGAAATTAGGTAAAAAGCCCGATTTCTGTGTTATTGTAATCCCATTTCTGATTATCTTCTCTTCTGGCTGGACAAAGCCCATGTTCTCTTGTGATAATTATCAGTGTTAACAAATGCTAACATAACTGAGAAGTGTAGCATCTGATTTTATTTTTTTAACTGAACTCTGCTCAGTAAGTGATTACAGTGTCTCTTACTATCTGCTAAATTACTTCTCAACTGTGCTGTTAAAAGCAAGCAAGTGGAGGAATGGTGTTTTCTCTACCTGACAGAGCAATTCTCCTTCAACTACATCTCCTTTGCAATTCTGATGGAAATAGATATGAGAACAAGAAGTCAACAGCTTACGATTCCAGCAGAATGGGCTAAAGGTTTACACTTTTGAGTATGATGCCGATGTCCTGCAACATGTAGCACGTCACATTAATTCTCCTATCATTCTCCAATGGGGAATGTTGCATCTTAAAACTAGAACATTAAATACTACCAGGAAATTCTTGAAAGAGGGACAATGTTGTAAGTCTTGCATCTTTTTCTGGAGTTTGATACAGAATCCTTTAGACCAGGCCAAGACTGTAAAGAAAGAAGCCTAAACTTAAGTGCCTAAATATTGATTCACAGCTTAAATAACTTGCTATAAATACCAACATTTTTCAGGGTAGTCAATGCCCATCACTGAAGCCAGTAGGAGCGTGCTCCTCTTTGTGTAAGATGCTTAAACAAGGATGTAAGAGTCAAACTACGTTATGTGTACAGTGTTGGTTACTGGTATTAAGACTTCTAAAATTCCTGCTTTATAAAACATAAACACTAAACTAATCCAGGTCAAGGGAATCATCAAGGCAAAACTGAATTCCAAGAACGATGCTTAAGAGTTCATATTCCCTTACCTCTGAATTCTCATTCGGTAGTATTAAGAAAGCAACACTCATATATATAATTAGCAAACATGCAGTGTTCATTATGCTTTTAAAATGGGCTATCACAAGAAATTTGGAAATGTATTAGGTTTATCACTGTTCATATCCTGTATTAATAAAAAGTTCATCCTTCCCGTGAAGGAAGCATCCACTTTATAATATAGTAATACTCTGATGAGCACAGAGAATACTGTAGTCTGTCTTCTATAATTTAATGCAGATTGCGAAAAGACCACGTAGTAACTTAACAATAAACCAGCAAGAGAGAAAAGAGTAATAATTCAGCATGCATTAACAGGAAGTGAATACCAGGTTCAGTGAGAACTACAGTATAATTGATCTTTGGTAAAATGTAATTATCATTGTAGGAATTTTGGTAAAAAGAGCATTAGACCAGAACCTACAAACTGCAATATGGTGTATTTAATCAAGATAATATATCACAGAATCTGAATATTCAAAACATAGCATCTGCAACAGCAGTTTATTACTGGTCCAAATTACAGCATTTGCTCAACACTGAGAACAAGTTGGCAAATCAAAAATGATTAAAAAGCCCGTCACTTTCTGCAATATGCACACATAAAAGGAGCCTAAAAATCTGCTCTGCAGATCATTTAAAAAAATGACATATGAGCACACACTCACAAAACCAGTTACAGTCTGGATAATCTTGTTCAAATTAAGAACAAGAAGCTGTAACAGCAGCGAGTATGATCAAGGATACAACTAAATCAAAACAACCTGAGGGTGGTTTTTAGAAATAAGCACAAAAAAAAATTCAGACACCATGTCCATGAGGGATCACTCCTCTGAAGCACAAACATGTCTTTGTTGGAAGCAATGAAAGAATTACATTTTAGGAACGAATGAAATTAGTGAAGATGAAACAGAATGTAACTTACATTACTAAGAAAGCATATGAAATCTTACAATAATCAATTTAGAATTACCATATAAAAACGGAACAGATAGATAGATAGATAAGCTTCATTTTGAAGTTACAAAAAATTAGAAAAGAGCTCCTGCGTTTGTACAGATTACAAAAGGTGTTCTCAAGCAAGGTTAAGTTTAGATTTCTATGACAGTCTCTTCAGAGCAATCTTCATTCCTTGAATTCAGCCTGCTGATGTTCTTCTATCCTGCCCAAATATCCGAAGAACATTTCTTCATTCTTCATGTTACACTACTCAAGCCCCTTCATCCCTATTTCCCCAAGCAGAGTCCTCATGACATACTTCATGATGCTGTCAAAGAAATCTTTCTTCCACCTTCTTATCTCAGCTTGGAGAGCCACATCATGGGAACGTTTAACGAGCAGTTTGAGGACTTTGTGAGAAACCAGTCACATGATCAGTCATCTATTCAAACTGCTAAACCATGTACTTGTGAACATGAGGTCCTTTAGTCTGAAGCATTTGACTTCCCTTGTCTGCGCTTTCCCATGGCTAACTGAGGGTGATGCTGTACCTACTCATTTACTTTGTCCAGTTCATTTGCCTCTGACCTGTACAAGACTGTAGGTCAGATACTAAGGCTACATTCAAGTTGTCAAGCCTGCAAGTACTTCTGGGCTCTGGGACCAGGATGCATATGTAGCTTGCATCTCATGTCCGCACACGTGGTGAAACCCTGGCACACTCCATTTCCCATGCTTTGATTTCCCTAGGAGTGAAACCTGACATACAGAATGAAAAGGAAGGAATGACGATGCAGCCTGGCCAGCTCCTGAACTCAGAGGATGGGGAGGGCAAGACTTCAAAGGACACTTCTTTGCTATCTAGATCAGCAAAAGTGGTGGAAAACATCATCTCTTTCATGTTTTCTTTCCAGCCGAAGGAGAGACCAGATCTGGACTCTCACACGCAGAGCTAAGCTCAATTGATAAGTGAATCAAAGTGGTTTTAAGAAGACAGTTTCATTTGTGTTAACTTACTGAAAAGTTTTAAAACCAAAGACAACTGATATTAATCTTTCATCTTTAATAATGTAAAATAGTCTTATAATCCGTTTCTTTTAGTTTTCTTGTACCTTATATCAGGTTGTGAACACTCCCCCTTAACTCTGAAATGTCAGGATGGAAGGATTTTACGTAACTCTCTGATTACAAATACCTTCTTGAAGTAAGACACTCATCAACATAAAATGCTATTACTTAAGTAAACACAGATATCTTAAGCTATTACTTCAGGGTCAGCTCACACACGCAATCTTATAAAAAGAAAAAAATCTCCTACCCCCTTGTTGATGAGACTGAATGTTGAGAGAAATCACTCTGACCACATGGACAACTTTATCTAACTCAACTATTCAGTAAACAAGTTAATAAAAAAAAGGCAAGATCTTGATCTTCAGATTTATCAAATTCAGCTTCCTTGAATTTGTAAGAATAAAAAAAGCTACTGTCCAACTAACTAATGTGGGTATATAATCTACTTTACTCCAAACTTAATCTTGTAAAACCTTTTTCTTATGCGTGTAGCGATACAGCAAACTGCAGATTAACTTACTACATTCCAAAGGCTTGGAATAAGAAGTTCAAGTTATGCTGTACAAGACATTGTACCATGAAAGTTCAAGAATCTGGTAATACAGTAATGCAATTACAAAAAGTGTAACTTCATCATTAGCATGTCAATATTTTAAATGTATAGTCCAACAATCCTTATCACTACAAAATTCTCTTAATCCATGGTGTCACCACAGAATTTTTGTAAGCTCTTCTCTGTTTGCCGAGTGTCCAAGTTACTCTAAAACAATTAGCTGCTGGTTTTGCATATCTGCTTTGACAGATTTTAAAAAGCAGACTGATTTTCAGGGAGACGCAGCTCTTCATTTTTTGAAAAATGCCTTTTAAAAGGGTCTTATTTTGAGTTTCCAACATGAAGGATTCAAAAATCACTAGTCACAGCTGGGAAATTTAGCCGTCAATTCCAACAGAGCAGTAAGCTCTCGGAGACCAATCTTTGGGTTTTTTTCAGTGTACACTGTAAAGTAACACACTAAAACAAAATTATCTTCTTCATTCACTTGTTAGGCTCTAATTTAGAGGTCTGAAATCCCACAAATGTAATAATCTCATTAAAATTTGTGGGAAACAAGTCTCTTGAATATATTCTGGACACTGACCCATAAAAGGCCATCCTAAAATAAGTATTTAGCAGACCTCTGTAACATTAAACAGTATATGCTCTCTTTAAATATCTGATAAAGTTCATATATTGTGAAAAGTAATTTATGTAAGATATCCAAAGTTAGCTTGGTTTTGCTAGTCAAAATACCATTCTGTAATATTTAGATAAGTTAACATATTGTTAAAAAGGTTTCAAAACCTATAATATTGCAGGGTTGAATAAAAGATTTTGGATTTCATTTTATTAAAATAATTAATAATTAATAATAATTTATTTTATTAAAATAATTCATTACATACATAAAAAGTATACCATATTTTCACATATAAAAAATACTGTTACTCTGTACGTTAATTTTTTTTTACATGTAACAGTTGAGTCTAAAACATAGTTCGTATGTCATACAGATGGTTTTTTCTAAGTTAATTTTCTATATGGTATAAACCTCAATTTGTTAAAAGTAGACAGCATTTTGTTCTGTCCTGAATTTGTAACTTAAACATTACAGCTTTATTGTTTCTTCAGAAAACAGATCTTCAATAAAAAAAAAAGTTTACTGCTCCTTCTGCGCAAAATCAAGCCTCTAAAAATTATTTAAAAGTCAACAGAAGGGCAGAAATTTCAACAGGTTTAGAAAAATCTGCTTTACTTTCCCACAAATTGTTAATTCAGTAGCAAAATCAAAATCATATTTTAAATTCAGAGAACAATAAACTGAAAAATATATTCAAAAATGAACTTACCAAGAAGTGGAATAGCTTGGGTGACAGGAGCGGGTACATTAGTAGGTGCTACAGGAGGCGGAACAGTCCCATATATTTTGGAACTATCGGTAGTTTCAGCATTCCCTCTGGATCCAGAAACCACCGTTGGGATGGGGTTTCCTACAGATGAATCTTTCGTAGTGTCTTCATTCACACCAGTTGCTGTAGCTAAGAAAGAATGCATTGACATATTAAAAAAAAGTCAGCTTTTCTGCTTGCACGATACCTTCCTTTTACTACTGCTTGCCCAAGATTTAAACACTTACAGTTTGGGATGTTTACTGCTGGAGTGTGAGGAACAGATACTGGAGGAGTTATAGGTGGTGGTGGCCCAGGAGGAAGGAAGCCTATAAAGAAGTACATATTAACACTGAGTAGCACTTTACCGAAACATACTTGTGCAGTTTATATGGCAGATGCTTTTATTTGCTATATGATTAAAAAAAGGACTTAATATTCCTAAAAATATATAAATATACCTGGGGGTAAATGCATTGGGTTGAAACCAGGTCGTAAAAATGGAGGCGGCGGTGGCGGTGGCACACCAGGAGCAAATCCAGGAGGTGGGATTCCTAAAGGTGCTGTGAAAGCAGGTGGTTGGAGTGCACCAACCACAGGAGGACCTGATGGATGTGGTGGAACCTAAGAAAAAAGGAAGGAGAAAAATGTGTTATCTCAAGACTAAATGGATTGTTTTTCAGCTGTGGACTGCTCTTATGTGCTTCGTCCATCAAAACAAGAAAATTTAAGCTACCTTAAATTACGCTGCAACAAGGTGACTTACATAACTGATCTAATCAGCAGTCAAAGAACTCCTACAACTTAAAATATCAACATTGATCTTGTTCGCCTTTGTTCTTAAAGAAAAAATTATTCTCTGTGGTAAATCAATATTAATGCGTGCTGGTAACTCATCTAAATATACCCTTTAAACAGTAGCTGGAATTAATTTTACCATCAAGCATGATACACAATTTTGGAGCAATTAAAAACCTTTTCTTTTTTCTTTTTCACTATCTGAGTTTGCATATTATATTAGAGTGATTATTGTTTCCTTATTCATTTATTTTTTTAATTCTGATTTATATCAAGTGCTGAATGAAAACTGATTTGAATTAAGTTGGTCCTCAGACTCGTATTTATGAGCTTACTATAAAAACTACATTAAATGTGTGGGAATCAAAAGGAAAAAAATTAAATCAAAACATGCTCTGCATTTAAAACTGATTTATGAAAGCAATGGAGAGCTGTGTACTCAAGTGATCCTAACTGACTCACCTCCATGACCATCAAAATTTCAGAACTACTACACCAAGACCCTTCATAACTCATTTTTTATTTCTAGAGTAAAGAAGGAAATGGCTTTACTAGTTTATTCTCAGAACTGAAAAAAGTGGCGTTAAACTAATTCTCCTTAAACCTCAAGAGGCTGCTGAAGTTGCCTAGCACCTGCTACCACTTCAAACTTTTCTTCTAAGTTCTCTACCAATGGCTAGGTTAGTGAGCTGAGGCACATTAAAACTTGTACTATTAGAATTTTAAAATCAATTAACTACAGTATGCTTTAATTCATTAGGCTTTAGTGTAGATCATCACTTTTTATTTTTAAAGTGGTTATTGGTTTATAATAACCTGCTGATTAGGCCCCAGCCTGAAGTTAAGCTAACTGAGCAGCATGTGAGAAACTACTGGATGTGGCATGAGAAATTGCCAGACATGACAGATAACAATGTGAGAAGCTGACAAAAGTTACAGATGGTACTATGAGAGATGGTTGGATTCTGCACGTGGTCCGGGGGGTGTTATGTGAACAACAGCCAAACTTCAGGGAGAAGCAGAAAGGAGCACTGGGGACCTTCTGGGGACTAGAACCTTGCAAGGCCAACAGTGCACAGGTAAGCGTATCTAGGAGTACCATATAAGGCCAAGACTACCTAGATGAATGTTAACTTTGAATAACCCTAGAGGTGTTTCCATTAATCACAGTTAAAGCTTTAGAAAAAGTGCTCCAAAACCACAGGAACCGTATAGCCTCGGTAGGTCCTTCTGTTTGTTTTACAGGGCACTCCTTCAAAGAACAACTTAACAACATCAGCTAGACATAATGACAGATCTGTTGATCACAGTAATGTTCTGTGAAGCAAGCGTTCACTTACAGAGTGTGTACATAGCAGAAGGAATTGAGGAGGGGTATCAAGAAGGCAAAAAGGTTTAAAAAAGAGGGAAAACTTGCTAACTGTCAGTCCTTCAGTAGTTAAAAGTGGAGGAAACTGTGGATGAAGCATGTGCATGCAATGGCTTGAGAAGGTATAATGAATAGTAAAACATGATGACACCAGAACAGAAGTAACATCAAAGGAAGATGGTTTAGATATGTATTAGAGGCTATTCATACCTAATTATCCAAGCTTAACTGCTGTACTTAATTTTTTCTAGAAAGTTAACCCTCTAATACATAATTGTAAGTGACACATTAAAACCTTTCCTTTAAGCAAAAAGAAAAAAGGAAGGTGGTAAAAATCTGTGCATAAGTGTCACAACATCAAATTTAAAATACAATTTGAAATTTAAAGTTTCTTTCTTTGTTAAAGAGATGGAACCAATGGCTAATAAACATTGACAGATAACAAACACAGAGGACTGGTGAACAGTTTCAGAATAATAGCTAGCAAATTGGATAAAACAAAGTAACAAAAATGCTACTGGGGGAGACCCTTCATTAATGGGGAGACAAATATTGGGAAAACCTGGTATTTTGCTAGCAACATTGGACACTGGAATAACTAACCTCTCAATAACTAACCTCTCAATAACTAATGCAGACTGCCAGATGCATCTCAATGAACATGTCTTGGGGTTTGGCCTGTGTCCAGGTATAACTATTTCTTACTGCACACCTCTCTGATTGAGACTTGAAGGAGAATCATTGGCCCTGTGAACTAAAGGAGCATAGTCTACCTATAGTGCTCCAAGACAAATAAATATATATTTAAGCGCACCTGGAGCCTCCAGCAGGAAGACTGCAAAGGAGGAGCCTGCCCGTTTCAACAGGAAGGGTGCAGGATGGATATTGGACCAACGCACAACTCCCACATCTAGTTATATGGAGAAGGAGCACATGGGATTGAGAAATACATCAGGAAGTTTGAGGGATACACACTCAACTTGGACTCTGGTTTCTGGCTGAAAACCATTAAAGGAAGAAAAGGGACTTTGGGTTGGATTGGGAAACTTACGGAAAGGGTGGCCACAGCGAACCCCCTGGACTTCAATGTATAACCCTGGCAAAGCCGGAGCCATGGTTCACTGTAAAAGAATGGCAGTTTTGGTAGGGTAACACCCAGCTTTGCCAGGAGAATGGAACACCAATAGCCCAAAACCTCATCAATGAATGTGCAACGCAAGTGATATCACAAATGCTATTAACTGAAACTGACTCTCAATAATCAAGAAATAGACTTAAGTTGATCTTGGACAATGCAGTATGACTTAAAAACAAACACAGACCTACCCTCAGAGCAGACCACTGAGGTGGATTACTCAGACCTGCAGGAGTGGGATCAGATTCAGCAACAGCTCAGAGATCTGAATCTACAGGCAAGAAAAGGGCTCACTCCAGCAGCACAACACAACAGAAATATTTGACTTATCTTGCCAACAACCCAGGACCCCGTGGCTGAGAAGACACTGTGTGCGCTATTGAGGCTGAAGAATCAGACTTACCTATGCAGGCTATCACTCTTAGAAAGACATCATCAATTCTAAGTGCCTTACTACCTAGAGGTTGCCTTCATGGGTCAAGGTGATACTGGCAACAACAGAAGGTCAGTCCGCAGTTAAGTTACACCGCTCACAGGTAACGTGCAGCAGAGCAGAGCTCCATCCCTATGTGTCCAGCCCATGCAAGGGGGTAGCACAGAAGGCCCATTCAGGCTCCACCAGAGAAAGGCGTGATGCAGCTCCTTCCCATCCTACCTTTAAGCGTGGGATTGTTAGGGCTGTGGGCAGATCACAAAGCTGCTGACTAGGCCCTGGCCTGAAGTTAACCTTCATGAGAAAGGGCACTGAGGGCATTACGGGCATGAGAAGCTACTGGACACAACATGAGAAACTGCCAGACATGACAGATAACAATGTGAGAAGCTGACAAGTTACAGATAGCAGCATAAGGGATGACTGGATTTTGCATGTGGTTAACAGGGTGCTTTGTGAACAATAGCCAAATTTCACATATAACCAGAAAGGAGCACTGAGGATCTTACAGGGAAAAGGACCTTACTTGTAAGGCCAACAGTGCATAAGTACCCATATCCAGGAATACCATACAAGGACAATATTACTTAGGTAATCGTATCACAAATAGTAAATCTGGGTAGGGATGCAGCAAAACTGGGACCAACATGGAAACAAATAATTAGGGGAGAGTTGCTTACTTGGGAGGAGATTGGAGTGGAGAAAGGGAGAAGAAAGCACAACAAAAAGGAAGGTCAAGAAGTGAGAAAAGAGAGTAAGTTATAGGAATCATGCAGTCGAAGCCATTTGGGGCTATCTGTCAGGCAGCCCTATGCTTGATCACTGCAGCCTGAATCAGGACAATGCACAAAGCCTGTTCTGACATTCCACAGGCATCAAACCTGCTTCTCCAGTCAGAGGGACCAGGGTGGACAGGGTGCTTCCCATGGCTAACAGGGGAGCAGCCAGATGGACGGATCGAGCAATCTGGTATCACCGTACTGATGCCCATTCCAGGCTGGACAGCACCAGCAGCTACCCAGCACTCCTAAGAACCTCCCCACCTCTTACAGTCCCAAACACTGAAGCCAAATACAAATGAAAACAGTTCTGCTTGCATCAGAGGACAAAAATACATCAGCTAATTAAAATGCAATGGTACTCTACAAAGTTATTTAAAGGAAAGAAGCGGAACATAATGAGCTTTTTCCTTCAGGTATTAGGTTGCATTTGCATATTACAAAACATGTTACTTTTACTACTAATGCCACTAACATAATCACAGCTGAACATAATTTGTAAGTTTTAAGAACTATTTACAAATTATTAAGCTACTGCAATTTTACGGCCAGAGAAGACAACTGAATTGGTCAAGTATAAGACAGCATAAAAAAGTTCATAGTGAAACCAAAGATGAAGACTAAATACAGTTCTCTGATCCTGGCCTGAATTTGTGAAGACTCAAGTTTCTTTGCCATAGTGAAAAACTGAAGCTGATGAGGCTGAGACAAGCAATCAGCACACTCTATATATTCTGAAACTGGTTGGTTTTTTCTTTACACTTTTTCAGCATGGATTTAAGGAAAATAAACAAAAACACGACTATTTAATACAGCTAATGGCTATTAAAACTCTCTGAAATTAGTACTTTGACTTACGTGTTCATTTACTAACAATACCTTACAGCATTTCAGGAGTTGTGTCAAAACAACACAAAATTCAACATACTATGCTCTCAAATCACATAACTGGCTAAAGCATATATGTCTTCAAATAATCTGAGTTCTTGATCTTTTCTGAGTGTCTGCCATATTGTAGTTCATAAATCACATTTTCTCAAGATGTAAAATAGTTTTATTCCCACCTCCTCCCATTTGGGAGATGGTACACTACTATTTTACAAACGACAAGAAAAAAAACATTACAATAAAAGTAGTAAAGCATCTGTCAATAAGTAAAGCTAAAAGAAATACAGATTGTAAAACACTGGAGAGTGTAATTATTATTACATGCTATGTAACTAGTTGTGAAATTTCAGAATGTTCTTTTAGCGAATGAACGTACAACATCAGCTTTGACTAAAGAACCATTATAACAACAAAGAGTATGAAAATGTTTATATTAAATTCCCAAAGGCTGTTCAAAAAGAGTATACACAATATGAACAAACATGAAAGCAATGTGCATATTTTAGAAGGTCTATAGCTTATTTAAGCTAACAGTGAGAAAAATTAATTAGTAAAACAGAAAAAAATAATAATGCAATCATAAAACTGAGAGGATGCAATTCAGTCCATTAATAAAAAGTATCTACTGCAATAATTTATCCAGGACTGAGAGAACAGATATTAGACGTACAGTCCTCCAACACTTCAAATAAAGATCTGGCAGACACACTTACACTCAGTCTACATTAGCATTAGAGCAGCAATGAGGTTTGGAGCAAATCCTCCATCATTCCCACTAACCACCTGCTGACTCAGTTCCCAGAGCTGTTCTGGTACATGCAAACTACATCCCTTTTCAGGGAAATCAAACCAGATGCTCTGCTGGGCACAAAACATGCTCCAAACCCTAACGGATTTGGGTTTTTTCAAGTCTTCCATTGCCACTGGGACTTAGCAGAAATGGAATGTTCTTCTATGAGACTGCACTGCTCTTTTACATGAAGAAGCTCAAATAATAGATTTCAGGTGCATACTTGATTTACGGCACAGGAAAGTTATCTTCATAAATTGACAGCACAGCCAGTCTGACAACAAGAGCATTTTTAACCAATGACAACAACATGACAAACACACAAAATCAACTAGTTACCATTCATCCTATTTCCTCCCTCTCTTTAACCTACAGATTGCCATACTGAATTATTATTTAAAGTAAGTTTTTGTTCAGATATCCAGAGCAAATGAGAAGTAACTCTCACCTGTGGAGGAGGTACTGTAATTGGTGCAGGCATGGGAACGGGAATTGGAACTGGTAAAGCTTTAGGTATAGGTGACACTGGCTCATTATGTGTAGCTTCTGCACCTCCATTTTGAGCTACTTCATTTTCAGACTTCTTGGTAATGCCCTTCCACTCTATACAAAAAAAAAACAAACATAAATGTATCAGCTCAGTAGAAGCAGACAAGTAGTCAAGTACTGCCATGTGAAACTACCATGCTTTGTGATGTTTACAAAAATGATGTAATTGAAAATATTCAGATAACGAGAACCAGAGTTAACAAGCATTTAAACATATTTCTGACAATAAAAATTCCAAATTACTTGAAACACAGTACACCAAATAACTGAAACATAGTAAGTAAATTTATTCCTTTCATTAGTCATTTAACAATTCTTTGCACTGACAGCATTTATACATGCCCAGGACTCTGAAACACATTATCTGTAACAAAAACAGTAAGGCTATTTTGGGACAAGCTTTCAACAGATTCATTCCATTGCTCTCAAGCAAGAAAGCAGGAGCTTTTTCACTAATTTGAGAAGTCATTTCTGAAAAAGCAATATTTTAAAGTCTTGAACAAGGAAGAGGAGAATACAACAATAGGAATTGCAGCAAAATAAGAGAAATGTCAATTATAGCCTTAAACTCATTTTACAGAAGAAATATGGCTCCTATTATTTGTCAGAACTTCCACGGAAAAGACAGCAGAAAAAACAGATCAGTGACGAAGCATTACAGGAGAGAGAAAAGCATTGAGAAGACGGAAACACATTGCGTTTATCATTCGTTTAACATACACACTCAACTTATTGTGTATTTACCATGAAGAGATGCTACTATTTAGAATAATCACCACCTAATTAGGGCAAACCAGACAGAATGACAAAACTCTGAAATAATGTTTCAGTAACTACACAGCACACCACACAATGGTTAAAACCAACTCAGTAGTCTAGAGTACCAATTCAAAGAATTAAGGCAATTTCAATTTTTAAGTACTGCATTCATTTAATATTACTTTTAAAATCACAACAGCCAGCACACTTGCAAATCTACATTGATTTGAAGCCTGTAATTGATTTGAAGCTGCTGATTATAACATGTCATTTTCATAATACAACTATAGAAGTCTGGTATTTTCATTGCTTAAATACAAAATAACAAGAATTTGATTAGGTCCCTACAAATACAAGACTTGCTAAACGAGCTGAAAATGTCACAACTATGAAAACTATGGCCACTGTTTTTAGAAATTATAAAGTTGCTGTCAGCTCAGTTGCTACACAAGTACTCCAAAAGCAGTCTCCCTTCCTAGGGGTGCCTCGCGCAAACCGGATGGTGGGGGAACAGGACCAACAAGTACAACACACTTGCATCCCGCATTACCATCAAGGGCAAACACCAGCGCAGCTGACACATCACCTGCTATCCACCTGCATTTTTAGCCCAGCCTCTTGTAACACAGCTGCACAACTCCTGATGACGGACTGTCGTTAACTGCTTACAGACTGTCTCCAATCTACAGCTTATACATGCTGCACTTCTTAGTCATTTCAAGGATTTTATATGCACCTCAGAGTCATGAAAGTCAGCCACACCAATTTCAGTATACCAGCAGAAAGGACAATTTTTTAAAACCATTTAAAGATGCACTAATACTTTACCTGGGCTAAGAGTTTCATTGTCCAACATTCCTCCTTCACAGAAACTTTCAAGATCTTCAGGTTTCACTTTGTCCCATGGTATGTAAGTAACACCTAGTTCTACATCCCAATACTGCTTGTAATCTGGCTTTATTCCTTTATTCAAAGCCCATGCAATCTTGGGGGGGGGAAAAATTACATATAGTCAGTAAAATGTTTACATTTTAACGGATTTAATATTTAGTTCTCACCAAACAGCATTACCATTTGAGGCTAAAAAGCAAAAAGAATACTGTAATTGAAACAGCAGGAAAAAT
Organism: Burhinus bistriatus; assembly: GCA_013397275.1. Classification (NCBI taxonomy): domain Eukaryota; kingdom Metazoa; phylum Chordata; class Aves; order Charadriiformes; family Burhinidae; genus Burhinus; species Burhinus bistriatus. The sequence continues at coordinate 350,647 of VYXH01012333.1, read as the reverse complement.
AGGTTCATTACAAAACTCTGAAATAAGATTTTTTTTAAAGCAGACTTAGTTCTTATTTCTTGGCTTGAATCTTGCACACAATTTGTAAAAATGTATAAAGGCAGTTTCTTCAAATGTTCCCCAGTCACTAAGACTAAGGACAGTGACACTGTAATACAATGTTCTAGAAAAGGAAGAACTTCACTAATGAATGCATTCTCCCTTATTTATTAGTACTCTTTGTAGGATTATCATATATAATTAAACTCAGTTATAAGACAAATAACCAGCAACAAGAAAAACATAGTTATAGTCCACTGTAATGACTGAAAGGACACCTTTTTTTTTTTTTTTTTTTTTTTTTTTGTTAAACAGACAATTATTGACAATCTTTCAAGGAAACTGATACAAGTTCCACTAGTCACATCACAGAACAGGAAGAATACTTATCAAGGAAAAAAGTGGTCTGTTCACATAAGTGTACAGAATACATAAAAGTTCAAAATACCCAAAAGTCTAGAACAGATGAAAAAGGATTACAGAAATTACAGTAACTTTATAACAGCTTGACATTTTCAAAGAAGTACCTTTATAGATTTCTGATTGACTTTGAAGTTTCCTCGGCTCAGTTTTTGTAGGGCACGGTAAGCATCTTGCCTGTGAACCATTACAATATAGGCACATCCTCTAGGCGGTATCATCTGTTTGTATTTTAAGGGGAAAAAAAAAGTTTTGCTAGCACATTAACAAAGTAATGAACAACATACAAGTCTTCAATTACAGTAAGCTGGAATATCAGCAGGTGTTTCAAAAAGGACTATGGAAGTATGAAAGAGAATGTTAATTTAAGAGGCTAAGATAGCCAGTATCTTCTGGAAATACAAATTTCTAGTAAATTAAAAGCAACTTCTTATGTGGAAAGTTTGAAACTCTATTCTGTGTGAGAATATGGATGACTGTTGTACATTTAATCCTTTAAAACTGTTGAACAGTAGTGTTCATGTTAACGCCGTAGCATGGCAATTAGTTACTTTGTTGGAAGAAACAAGACATTCTAATACCCCACTTCATTCCATACACCACAAGCTGCCAGCTGCACCTCCACATTCAGTTTTATCTGCAGTTTGGTAATAATTTTTATTATTTCTAATGCATTTGAGAAAAAACTTCTATGTTGTTTTACAAAAATTGGGAATAGGAAGAAAATTACAGTCACTCCTTTTTGTTTGTTTAAATTAAATTTTATAGCTACCAGAACAGCTATCACTTGTATATAAAAATACCAATAAATACAGCAAAGCATAACAACATGCTTATGACTAAAATGACAGAAGAGAAAGAAGCAAAAGAAACAAGAACACCAGCTGAGAGTCCACATTTCTATAATCAAACAAAACGCAGCACACAAGCAACTCAGTAGCACAGTATGTAATTCTGTACACATCTCCTCAATAGCCATTTCTCATGCAATTCTCTTCAGAGAAAGTATGATTTTTATGGAAATGGGATAATCTTCTGTATTACCCCCAAGAGCATTTTTAAATTGCAAGAAACTAAAGCAACTGACTTCTCGTTTTTCTACAAAGCAGCCAAATGAATTGAGTTTACACATTAGAAAACACAACCATATAGGAAATGAGAGCTCTTGACTCTTTTGAATGTATCAAAAATAAAGTTGCCTTAAAACAGCCTGAAAAGACTTTTTGTAACCAAGCCATATCAAAGTAGCTTACACTGCACCATTTATACTTACATTTATTGATTCAATCGGGCCAAACTCCTCCAAAAGACTTCCAACATCCTGTTGAGTTGTCCTTTTGTCAAGTTGTCCTACCCAAAGTGTAGTACTACAAACTACAATCAAAGAGTTAACACAGATTGTAAGAGCACTTGGGAATACACATTTCACAAGCCATAATGTTAAAAAAGTAATTTTAAAATAGTCAGTTATTCAAACAAAAAAGCCAGCCAATATTAAAATACGTATTTTAATATTTAGGAGTGTTTGACAGAAACCTCTCTTTCTTGCCTGCCTGGAGCTGCATTGACAATTAACCAAGCAACTACATCAGAATCACTGCTAAAATGCACTCAACTAAGAAGCTCTCTAGTTAACTAATATTGAAGCTACCTGCAAGTTCTGATGATCGTGAGCTCTGCAAACAATCATAAAAAGGAAAAATAGGCTTTGCTGCTAACAATGCTCCATGAAATATGCCAACATACACAGTGGGTATTTCACAACAAGGTAACTCACTCTGCTTAGTATGAAATCCAAGGTACGGGCAAGCTACGGAAGTTATGGATGGTACTTACTGGCAAGATGATAATTAGATTGTTTATGCTGATGCACCCTCTACTAGCAAGATTTTCCTCCAGAATGTGGTGACAATTCAACTACAATGAGCAACCAAACTTTTAACCTCTTTAGTGACCTATTCAATGCCATTTCTTTTTATGGTTAAGTGAAAAATTATTGACACAAGCTTTCTCTTTCAGGGAAGAGTAAGCAATATGCTTATCTCACTTCATGCTTCGAGGTAATAAAATAGCAGATGAGCTCAAAGTATCCCATTTGCTGAAGACTCCTATAGCAACATTTAATACTCATCTATGTTTTCCTCACTAAATGATATAAAACTGCAAACCTAAAAAGCATTATGTGACAGAATCTGGGAGAGATGTTGGCAAAAGACTATCTTACACCTCTGCCAGTAAGCTTCAATTAACAGCTACTAAGCCTTTGCAGGCCTTTTAAACTAACGGTATTGTCATTCACAAGGTTTTGGCTAGTTAAAACTCTTTAGTTTTCATCCCTCTTACAAAAAAAAAGAATGTTCTCATTTTACTTGATGACTCGAGAAGATTCCACATCCCCCAGGAATATTCAGAAGACAACTACTGCATTTTGTCTATAAACACAGGCAAAGCCAGGATTATTTCAGAAATCCAAACATTAGCCTGTGTGTTTTCCAGGTCAAAGCTCCCCTCCAGGTTTGAGGGACACCTAACATTGAATCATTAGAAAAATCATAACAACATGCTCAACTTCTTGTTGCTCAACCTGCTTTATCTTGTATGTCTCGAAGGAAGGAAAAGAAAAACATGGTGTTTTGGCTTTTGCTTTCCTCATTTTACAGCTAGAATATTTCTGACTTGGGAGATACTCAAAAAATGCCAAATTGTCTACTCTGAGTAAAGGAAGTACAGGGATGTGTGGTGAATTTAACTCTTACCAGCATTACAACAGTTCAGAAAATAAATCACAGTATAGTTTACTTCTGTTCTGTTTGGATGAGTCTTGGAACCCACATCAAACAGCATTAAACCCAAGAAAAAGGAACAAAAAAAATTTTAAAAAATAACACATATCAGATTAAGAGTTGTCTTCTGGGCTATTCTGAGCAGGTATCATATACTGAAGTCAAGTGGACTTGTCAACAATAAATTAAAAAAAAAAAGTCTGATAGGTACAATTAGTGTATTTCTTTGACATTTACAGTTTTTCTAAAATACTTGTTTGTCGTCTTAGTATTCCATTTTACACAGGCATAGTACCTGTTGTAATATCTTTAACTTCACAGAACTAAAATTCATGAAATACTGAGCACAGACAAAAAAATTACATACACGAACTAGGAAGATGTTGAGCATCCGAAAAATGGTTATTACAAGAGAAAGAATAAACTTACCACTAACAGTTTCTGACTTGATCTGAGGAAGGCCTTTTGACCTGCGTTCTCTCTCCCTCTCACGTTCACGTCTTTCTTGTGACCGAGACTTAGGAGAGTGTCGGCGTCTATCCCTGGACCGAGATCGAGATCGACGATGACGTGACCGTCGAGATCGGGAGCCAGATCTTGAACGTCTCCTTTTAGGTGACCTGGTTTAAGCCAACAACCATTTATGTTCAATCTTTCTGACTCAGACATCGACAGATAGATAACTGTTTCAGATATCTACTTAAATAATCAGGCAAGAGTTCAGACAATAAAAAAAAATAAATTAATCCAAGTTCATTCACATGCATTTAGAACCAGAATAAATTATTGCAGTAGGTTATTAATGCACTCCAGCTGATGATTTGATTATTTTTCAATTTCTTCTCTTCTACTAATGTTGTACTAAAGTTGAGTATCAAAACTATGTCCACATTAACATAGAAAAAGTGACATCTGCTTAAATGAGGAAAATGTTTACTGCTTTTACAAAAGAATGGCTAAAAAAGAGATTAAAAATAAATTCTGCCAGTGAAATTGTATTTGACATCATGTTCAAGTTCTAAACTACTCAAAGTCTGGAAGACCTTCAAAGAAGTCATATGAAACTTGGCAAAGGTGAAGACTCGTAACTAAGTAGATAGCTTTGCTTTAATACTGGAGCAAGATTTGTTAGGTCAGCTGAGACATGGGAAATACTGCCTTTGTGATACTCAAAGTCCCATAGTACACTGCAACACAGATTTCTTGATATGAAGTGTCTTTAGAGCACAGACAAAATTAAACTATCATATTCTGCTCCCCTAAAATTTACTCAGTGTTGACATGCATGGAAGTTACTCCACCAATAAAAGAGAACTATATAGATACCCAATTTTCCTTAGAAGGTAGATGACTTTCAGAGGTTCACAAGTCTTAATAGTCACTAATCTGCTTCTCATTATCACTGCATTAAGTACATACAACTTTTAGCTGTATTTATACACAACTCCCCCCAGAGGTAAGAGAAAGGATCTCTTTTTTTCTGTCTTCCAGAAGGACAATTCAAATAAAGCCCTTGACAGTTTTGACTTTACCAAGAAATTTCACTAGCGTTGTCCATACAGAGAATAATACAGACAGTAATTTCTTGTAATTAATCCTTAAGATTAAACTGAAATGGACTCTTTTGCTAAATGTGTCTTTTGGCATTTATTCATAGAATCCAACTTGTGCAGCACAACTGGGCACCCAGAAGAAAGGGCCTCAAAAGAAGTATGCTGAGTGGGGCACTCAAGAAGCCAACTTGAAATACAGGACTACGTCCCAAGGCATGGAAAATAAGCCTCATCAACAGTTCAAGGAGCTATCTCAGCTCTCAGCTATTTACTGTCATCTCAGTTAGAAGTCACCACCTGCACAGTAGATTTGGCAGCACAGCACCAGATTCTCTGAGCTCCAGATAATCAGCATAACTCTCCTCAGTACTCGTAAAGAATTAGTAAAGCATTTCCAAGTCTTTGGACATGACACACTTACGTTCCTTATGTTAAAATCCATACTTGATATAATATATACCCTCACTAAAAGAACATTCACTAGTTTACCTTGATGCAGATCTAGATCTTGACTTTCTGTTGTCAGAAACATGCCGTTTTCCCTCTTGAATCGGTGGCTGTTCCACTTCCATATCCTAAAATATTAAGTTGACCAGTGTTACAGGTGAGTAGCACAAACATTTTATTCCATTTTATGCCTACACTAAATTATGTAACAGCACAAAAATTATATTGAATATTCACATATGTGAAATTAAAATGTAATGCAACTCTCCTCAGAAACTTCACCACCACTTTGTAGTCACTAACAGGGAGACAGTCCACTATTAAATGAACTTAACACAACCACTACAAAAACATAATAAAAATAACCTACACAAAATTCTCATTTTCAAATTGCAAATTATTATTTTTCCACATTTTAGTCAATTGCAGCACTGCATATATCTCCACAGAATATGATAATATTCCTTAAAGTCAGCCAGTGGATCTTCCTCTGTCATCAAAATCACAGGCAAAGTAAGGTCTACCAGAAAAGTTTTCTCCAAAATTTTATACAAAACTATGTTAAGCCATATATATAAGTAAATTACAATACAATAAATTTAAGGAATGAAACAGTAAGTCATCAAAACAATACATAAAATGCAAGAACCTGTTTAAAAAAACCTCAGTAAGTTCAACACAGCTCTTCCTTCCTACCCCAAATCCTTTACAGCTTCCCACTCCAGAACATACTGCATCCTGCCTAAACTTTAGATAGTCTTCACAATGCAACCCTGGCAGGGAACATCCAAAGATGCGATCTCTCAGAACGTACTGATTCAACAGAATTCAAGGTTAAAAAAGTAATTACAAAGATACTCTTGAGAAATGTCCCTTTATTCCAAGTGAAAAGCAAAAACTTATTTCTAGAATCTGTGACATCACAGGTCACCACGTAAAGACAGCTTGGTACCGTCTCTATTTCCCATTGTAGGATTTCCTTTTCTTGGAAAAAAAGAGGCAAATACTTTTCTTTTTTTTTTTTTTTTTTTTAAATACAGGCTCATAAACAGACTTGCTCTTTGATTTCTTCTTAATAGCAGTCAGTTAGCAAACCAACAATATCCTCCAAATCTTAGGAGGAAGAGAAGTGTTTACATACGCTTGGATTTTTTTTAAAACTTACAGATTTCCGAGTCCATTTCCACTATATCTACCAGGCACTTAAAAATAACTTTTCCAGATCTTTCCGTCAGATAAGCTACCCCCACAGCCATCTCTGTCCATAGTTATCATGAAATTTCCTCTCCTGAACAAACTATACATATTTGAGAAAGACATGTATTACAGCATTTAAGTTAGTTTGTTTACTGCAAGGGCTTCTCACCTGCTGATGTGGTTTTTGCATGTGTGATTCACTCTGTACTGGAAAAGGAGACTGAAAAGTTTGCTGCACAGGTGCTGTTGGCGGAATCACAGGCTGAGCCATGGGTGGAAACTGTGGGGTAGGCAGCAGACCAAAACCTGGCATTTGCCCATTAGGAGGAAGCGGAACCTTTGGAGAAGAAAAAACACGAAAACTGGTAGTTAGGGAAAAAAAATTACATTAGCTTTCCCAGTTTGCTAAAGTAAAATTGTATCTCTGCTCCAAAGTCACAATAAAAGACCAGAAGCCAAGAAAGATGAAGAAGGTCAAGCATTTAAGTGTATAAAATAAAAATCTTGTTCTTCAAGGCTTGACTAGAACCGAGAATAAAAACATGTTTCTTGGGAAAGTTGGAGGGCTAAGCCATATTTCACTCTTCACTAATAGGAACACCACTTCCTTACTTCTGCTCAAAGAAAGCAACAAAAGATAGAAAACACAATACAACAGAGAGACATAGGAAAACCCTGAAGTTACCTGGTGACGCATTGGATCCTGTTGTATTCCCATCATGCGCTGCTGAAAAGGATCCATATTTGGGAGTTGAGGAAATACTGGCTGTTGTATACCTTCTCCTGGAAATCCACTAAAACCAGTAACATTTTGGTGAGACAAGTCAGTAGATACACTTATTTTTTTTGCTTTTATTTTACATATTTCTATGTACATTTACACATTCTTGCTTGAAATTTAGACAGAAAAGTCTTTATTATGATCCCATTTCCTCTCTAAGAAGTGAAAACAAAAAAAGGAGAAAGAGCAGCTTCCTTATCTTTTCTCCACTGCAAGAGTAGTTCTTTAACATTTAAAGAAATGCTACATAAAGGTATAAGCCTCTCTTCCCCCTGTACTTATATGATCTTGCTAAAGATCTCAGTCTACGGAAATTTTTCATGAAGGTTGTCTGCCTTAGGCTAGCTTTCTTCCTTTCCAGTTCCTCTTTTGGGAACAAAAGTAGTAAGCCTTTTCCTCAAGGAAAATAAACTGGCCATACTTTTGCTGGAAAAAAATCTTTAGTTTGGGAGGAATTTAGGGCAGAGGAGAAAGGGATATGTATATCACACAAGGACTACAGTAATGCCATTCACTTCCTGATTCAACACACAGAATGGACAGTGCTCAGGGAATTAGTGAGGTCTGTGCAGTTAATACGACCTGTTTAGAGGATGCAGTTTGTGCAAGAAACTGAACAGGATTTCAGGAAAAGGAATTTCATGGTTATGTGAAACGGAACTTTGTAGTATTTTAAAACACAGGTGCCATACAATTCTAAGATGACTCTGGACAGATTAGTTTTTCACATAGAGTATTACTGATTTTGTGTGCCCAAAATGAGACTACTGGAATCCAATCTTCAGAGGTATCTTACGCAACCATAAAGTAATAAAGACAGAGGCTTTGAAGTACTACAAACAGAACATAAACATGCTGAAAAGCCTAGTCCAGTGATCTCTAGTTGGGCATACACAAGCAGTGCTTATGTTTGACCTACCTCATCTTTCTGTACTCCAGATTTTCATCTGTATTGTAGGGAAAATACTACCAATTTACTTAAAAGGCATTTTAATTAACTAATACATGTGGAACATGAAAGTGCTCAAGGTGATAAACACAGTAAGAAAGCTAATGACAAAGTTAGTGATTCTGTTTTTGAGAGCAGTGTTTGGATGGCATATACAGAAAGTAAGACATGGGGCCACATACTGAAGCAGGGAAAAAAGAAATATTGACTAACCCAGGTATTGAGCACCATCCAGCCTGTGCACTGAATGAGAGAGAGGTCCTGTGGAAAAAACTAGTATGTGATCATGTAATTTAAGACTTTATAATAATGCATAGCAAAAGGGAAACAGGAGTCTGAGTTAGTTTGCGTGGGTATTAAATGTTTGAGAATGTAAAGCTGCAAAGCCAATTTTAATTTTTTAAATAGTTAAAACTACCACAATGTTTGGAATAGCTTCTTTTCCCCAGCCAGCAAAGCAATCCAGACGATTACTAACAATGCCCTGACACACTCAGTTGTGCAAGAAAAACATGGAACTCATCTTGAAACCATCTTGAAACTGAGCTTTTCTCTACAGAACACATTCCTCAACCAATGATGCAACATGCCAAACCTACACTGAATCACCAAAGTAAAAAGACAAAAAAAAAAAAAAATCCACCAGAAGTTGTTAACAATGTTTTAACTTTGGACTATAACAGCTAAGCACTGAAGTAATTTGGAATTTTAATCAGTTTTCTAACCTAAACATTTTTTAGAACAAAGACTTGTTGATTTTAATATGGCACAAAACTTACAAAGCTGGTTGAGAAACTGAAGGAGAAGGAGCTGAATCTTCTTTCTTTGAATCTTCCACTGCTTCCGGTTCATCATCATAGTCAAACCGATCTAGCAGCTTCTGAAAGAAATTACATTGAGCCAACTATTTTTTCTGTACCTTACACAATTGGCAGACAAAATATCCTTATTATCAAAGTCCTACTATGTATCTAACAGCTCTGGAATTAAAGACAAGGTTAGAATCAGAAAAGAAAAATTTAAAAAATCTATATTCTAATACAGAATCCGAAACTGTCCAAATCTGTTTTATTCAGCTTCAGAAAACGCAAAGGCTATAAAAACAGGAAGCCGACTTCCAAATGGAAAGAGAAAAACAAAATTTGCATCCTTTTTCTCCTAACAAATGGATGACATTGAGGATTCCATCAAACAGTCTTCTGCTGAACTGAAAAAGTTAAAACATAAAGAACAAATGAAGACTTACTTTGTCAAATGATGTTTTTTGCTCAGGCGGTGGGAAAGCAGCTTTTTGTTCTGGTGGTTGTGCTGCTGTAGTTTTCAACTGAGCAGTAATAGCTTGAACCTGAGCCATCACAGTGTTATCTATGACCGGTGACTGGGGTTTTTGAGGCTGTTGAAAAGTCTGAAGAATTTGCTGAAGCTAAAAAAACATGTATAGTATTAAGTATATATTCTTATATAAGCACATAGTATTGCAAGAGTTGTAGGATATAAATTTTACATCAAATCAGACTATGGCACAGGATGAACACTGCCAACAATCTGAATGAACTATGGAGAACTTTCAGCAAGACCGAAAGTCATTTTTTAAATAATTCAGTGGCAAAATTCAGCAGATCCCAAGATTTCAGTATTCAGGCCTTTCAACACTGCAGACATTTAAGTGGCCCAAACAATAAAACACAACATTTCATCTGATATATTCTGTCTGTTCTTGAAACTTTATAACTGCATCAATTCAGAACCAGTTATTTAGGAATATATAACTGAATTTTCCTCAAATACCATACTTACAGGATAGAAGGGTCACAGATCATTCAAATACTGACTTTAACTCTTACAAGTTTTCCACTGAAGACCTTAGGGAGGCTTTTGTTTTGCTTCAAATGAAGGATACTACTTCCATCATTCCCCCCTCCCCCCCCATGTAACAGGAAAACTGAATTTAGAAGGGAACCAAAGATAAACAGGTTACCTGTTGTCCTTGCGTTGTTTGAAACAACTGAGCTACAGCTGCAAACGCATCAGAACTGGGCAACTGTGGCACAGTAGGTACTGAGTTAGCAGTAACTTGAGGGGGCTCCGAAGAAACCTTTGCTGGAGGGGGCGGTGAACCTGGGAGTTTCATAGGAATTGAGAAAGCACTACGTTACTCCAAAACATCCATCTTACTCTCAGTGCATACATCTACCTCCTCAAAACAAGTCTTTATCTACAATACTCTATTTAACCCAAAAAGTCCTATTTAAACTACCCCAATTGCATATTCTATTCATTTTGTCTCTAACTGCTCCATTCACTGCTCACATCTGCACATTACATACACTAAAGAAAGAAAACAAAGAAAAATGGCCTATCTGAAAGCTAGTCCAGCATGGAATTTTAGATCACAACTCAACGGTTTTAACTGTACAACTTCAGAAAAATTAAGAGAAAAACTATTCAACAGTGTTAAGCAATGCATATCAATACACTTAAAATGTTAGTTCTGGTTACAAAGTTCTGGACTCATTCTTTTGAATGAATATTTCAAATCAATCATCTAACAGTTCATTTTAAGAGCAACTGAGTTTCTCTTAAAATTTTCTATTTTCTAGCAGTAACTGAACTTTTGCTGAAATGTCTGGTAATAAGTAAAGGTTTTTAAAAATTATTTCATAAGCAACTCTTTTTTTTTTTTTTTTTTTAATAAGGTTTGTTCACATGCTTTTGCACAGGCGTAAGCCAAACCTGCATCTGATAGATAAATCCTCCTACCATAAAAATACTTTTTACTAATTCTTCCAGGAAAAGACTCCCATTTCCACGGAGCTTTAGTAAAACTGAGATTACATTTTAAGACAGGCTGTTAGCTTTGTCTACACATGTAGTTTTCCCATTCTCTCTGCTTCAGATTACAATACTTTTTTTAATAAACATTTTGCCAGTACAAATTAAATTATCAGTAATATCATCAATTCCTACATGCTGTGAGCAAGTAACTATTCTTTAGCAATTTTAATGGACTACTATAAAACTGTACAAGGAGAGACAGTTACAAAAACCTCACAGATAGAAATACTTTTTAGTTTGAGACGCTAAGCAAATGTTTGCCTCACAATACCAACTTCTTTAAAGCCATTCATCTGTTTGCAGTTTAAATAACTACAGTGTTGACATGCAGCAAGCAGAGACAAATGTGTTGAATAATACTTTCCCAGAAGTCAGATGCTACATAAAAATACTGCAAAAAGATACGTGATTGTTTTTAAATATAAATTAACTCCCAAATTACTTCCTGTATATATTCAAAAGGATATCTGCTTGCTTAAGGGAGAAAATTTGCATTTCTTTTTTTTTTTTTTTTGCTAAATAGACTTTGTAGCATTATGAGCTAAAGATTCCATTTCACATAATGCATTAATATATTTATTATTATTCATTAGCATACTTATTTCAGGACCAAATCATCCCCTCTGGTGCATCTAAATAATTTCACTGAAATCAGTAACTCTGTACATGAGAATCTATGCAGAAGGCACCCAACCTGTTAGCTAAATGATGAAACAAAGATGGAAAAATAGCACCACTCATCTGTCATATCAGAATGAAACTGTATAGCCACCAGTCTGCACCCAAACTCAGATGTCAAGACATTCCCTCCCTCTGCCCTGCCATGTTTATAAAATATCTCAACCGGATACGCTTTCCTAAACACCGCTGGAGACTATTTCACTTATTCTATTGCACATCATTATTTTGTTGTCTATCACCACACCTCACTCCATTACATTTTTTGCCAGTCCTACTCTAACATACATGAGTGCAATAAATAAGGAGGTTACCAAAGCTAAGTCTGAAATATAGAGTGCAAACTCAAAAAGAAGGCCCTCCAGAGAAAGGGAGAATTGTGGTATGCATATTCTCATCCCCAATTCTGTAACCTGACTACCAGCTTTTTATGCGGCATAAAATAGGTCAGTGAAAATACTGTGAGCAGGCTGTCATTACTTTACTCTTTAGGTCAGTGGTTTTCAACCAGTAGCCCATATAAAAGCCTACTGCCAGGCACAAATTTACCGTTCAAGAATTTGGATTTGAAATACCAGTTAAAATGTTTCAGGGCTGCATATTGAAAGACACTGACAGCTGTTGCTTTCAGATACTAAGTTGATTCAAAGAAAGATGAAGCTCTTAACATGTAAGATCACACTTTACTTATCCAGATTCTAACATTAAAAAAATGACATCAGAATTATAAAACTGAGAAACAACAGAAAAATATTTCAGACCAAAAAAAAAATTGAAGATTTTTTTTAAGAGGGGATATTGAAGTAATCTGTAAGTAAAGTGTGCACATATGTACGTACATATGCATACACAATACAAATTTCAGATATTTTCCAAGTAAGTGTTCACATTCTGGTAATTTCTGAAGTACAGTATCAGCAATTATTTAGAATGAGTTCAGCTGTTCCACATAATTGTGACAACAAAGTTGGGTTTATTAATATGCTACTGTTGAAACTAATAGTAGGTGCTTTAACATGAAAGCAAACAAGCTATTATCATTCGTCCTTTTAAAAAAAGTTATAATGCCATTCATACCTTCATTATTAGTAGCATTTTCTGTCATTGGTGCAGTGGTACTAGTTCCTGCTGCCATATCCAGAAGAGGTTGAATTATTTCAATTTTAAATACTCCATTTTTCTGCCAAAGGTTCAGGACACGGACTATTTTACTCTGTCGAAACAAAAGCAAGCATCAACGCTAAATACAGCTTTCCTAATTCACAAACTCCAAATTTATCTTGAGAAGAAGTTGTTGAGAAGAAAGGTCTGAACAGTATAGCAGTTTAACATAGTCACGTATACCTATTTAACAACCCTGTGTTGTTACATATGTCAGCAAGACCTTTTAGCTGGCAAAGATAAAAACTGCCAACTTATTTTACTATCTGCTTTAATAAAAAGTAACTCGTGCAATTTTTCTAGAACTGTTACGGCCAGTCAGAAAATCCAGGTTTGATAGACAATAGAGGAAGTCACATCAGCCCCACCATTTCTTCACAAGTGGTTGTAAAGGGGTGAAACAAAATAAATGCAATGAGAAAGACCAAGAACATGAAGTTGAGCTGGAAAACCCTAATGAAGAGAGGGGCCATAAAATGCTAGAAAAAAAGCTTTAAAGTTAGATGGAAGATTGTTTGCTTGATTTTTTTTCTACTAATCCAACAAATTTATGTTCATACCAGAAAATCCATCTCCATCATTATTCAAAAAATCAGGAAAGCAACTGGAAAACATTCTAACTGATCACTGCAGAAAGATTAAATTAGAACCTCTGATTGTCAGCTGTTATTTTAAGCTCGTTTCTTTTTTTAACATTAAGAATAATGAAGCTTTCAGGAACAAGCTGGAAATTAGTCTTTCCTTCTTTAGCCCACTATTAAACAATAATATCTAACTAGATGTGCTGCTTCAGTTGGAACATGCAAGCAGGTAAAAGTCAGAATACATGTTATATTGACATACCTGTCCTTTTTGTATACTTAGTCATTTGACTTGCACACATACACATTTTAAATACTTGTTACTTCTACTGTAGCTGCTAAGAATGAATCGATTCTGTTCCTTCTCGTTTCAACAATAAAATGCCTTACTGTGACTCAGTTATATACACTCATGCTAATCCACCTATACTTTCATAAGCTAAGTGATTAAAGAACTTCACAAAATGTTTTTTACAATAAGACTAATTAGAGAGAAATCGGAAACAGTTATTTTTAAATAAGATTTTGGTCTGAAAAACAGTTAACTTTAAAGCACCAGCAATTCTGGGGTTTGGGTATTCTTGCTCTCCAGAAGATTTGAAAACAATATGAAGGCCAAAAAATGAATAAATTTAATACTCTTGTTTTCAGTCACACATTAATCTTACAAAAAGGCTGTTTAAAAAAAAAAAAAAAAAGAAAAAAGAGTATCACTCTCTTTGGATATCAACCATGGTTATTGTGTATCTGCAGATCAGTTTTTTTTGTTTAGGTACTGGAAATTCATTAAAACAAGCATGTTATAAATAGTATTATTCCCCTAGTGGAAAGCATCTTAATTATTTTAGCAGCAAAGTATCAGGTAGTTCCACAAAGGAGACAGTCTAATTCATCTGGGTGAACAAAATGATAACCACAAAGGCATAAACAAGAAGGGACTGCTCTGTTTCACCAGGGTGTTAACCCAGAAGCTCCAGAATATCAGATTCAAGGCCTAAAGGTCTGAATGTACCACATTAGAAAACTACCAAGCACCAAAGCCTTTCAAAAGCTTAGTTAAAAAGTTAGGGAAAAGTCAGCTAGAAAAAGAGTATTTTGCTCTTACAGTACTACAATTAAGAAAAGGTGCAAGTAGGCGATTTTCTGGAAACCAATTGGCAACTTCTAAAACATGTTTATCTAGAGAGTCTTTTGAAATTGTTCTGACAGAGGGCATAAAAGCCATCTTCTGTTGCTAGCAACCTCAACCATCATGAATTCAGGATACTTTCTGAGCCTCTGTTGTCTCAGCAAGTACAGCAAAACAAAGAAAATCAAGGCTTTAAACAAGTCTTGACAACGGAGAGCAGCAATGAAATTCTCAAGTATGGGATTTGTAAAGACTGACAAAATCAATATGATGATTTTCTTCGAAAATATTTGGGAGCAGAACCTTCACTGCCTACAACACTGGAGCTTCTCCTATAACACTTTCTTTTTGTGGGAGACACCACCTTCCATAGTAAGTTTTCCTGAAGGAGCCTCAAGAAGAGAAGTTTTGGCACAGTCACACACACTGTTGAAGTGCCTGCATAGGCAAAACAAAACTGATGAAGTTAGGCAAAATACATATTATAAGTAGAATAGTTAATAATCTTTCTCAGCATGTTTTATCATCACATATAATAACATTCACTGCCATGGACATAGAGAATCACCAAATTAGATTTCACATAAGGGGAAACATCAAGGTAGCACTGTTATCAATTCACAACAATGCTTCAGAAATTACAGTTGTACCTTGTCTTCAGATGGACAGAGATACAAATACTGGAATGTGGCAGTAATATTTTTAGAGAATCTTGGCCCAAAAACATCTTTGTCCGTTCCAAACTGGTGACGAGACTGACGAACAATAGAATCAATAACGTACAATCCAGGGACTTTATATTCCGGTTTGCACTGAAAACATAAAAATAGTTTTCCATTATGCAGTGATACTAATAAGGTAACATGCATTCACCTTAGATCCTTACACAAAATCTATACTTAGTATACTTGGGTAGGAAAAAAAAAAAAGTTGATTTGTTTGGTTTACGTAGTGCTTTACTTTTTTTTGTTTATAGAAATTGAAAAGAAAGGAGAAAAACATGCTTTCACATTTGTGACAAAGTAAATATACCTGGATAGTGTGAAGCAGCCTTCATCTTCTCAATCACTGCTTTTAAAGCACCTTTAGCTTGACAACACGTGACCACAACAGGTCTACTACATTATAGTACAGTACAATTCTGCTATCAAGCTACCTCACACTCAATGCTACTACTTCCACCAACTCTATTCTCCAGAATGTATTGTGAAGTCCTTCTCTTTGGAGGTCTCTGAAGGACTTTGAATGAAAAAAAAGTCGTTTTCCCGTTCACCGAGAGGAACTTACTTTAGGCAGCATGTTAGTTCTGAGTTTAGTGAGTATTACATTCTAG
This sequence comes from Burhinus bistriatus, assembly GCA_013397275.1. Taxonomy (NCBI): domain Eukaryota; kingdom Metazoa; phylum Chordata; class Aves; order Charadriiformes; family Burhinidae; genus Burhinus; species Burhinus bistriatus. Next base: position 334,761 of record VYXH01012333.1, on the reverse strand, counting down.
CCTGTTGTTCTACATGCCTAGGCAAGTATGAAAACTGTATTTTCTGAAAATATGTATTATCTTAGCTAGTGAAAATTAATTTGAAGTTCAGTACCACCAGTTTCCTCCCCAGTTGCTGGGTGGAAGAAGAAGAAGGAATGTCACAATTTCGCCCCCCACCCCCCCACCCCAATGCACTACAGAAAACTAAAACACAGAGATTATGTAGCCAAAGGGATACCAAAATGTATAAAATCCTAACATAACAATTTCCTCCTTCAATTCTCAAATAACAGAAGCCTTTTTGGTTATTTACTAGCATTATTAATAATACCTAGTAACAGATGCAGACAATATCTTTATTAGCAGATTTTTTTACTTTTTACCTTTTTGATAAACTTCTCTACAATCTGGACAACATGCTTGTAGAGCTGGAAAATAAATGCATAAATTAATTTATCATCTACTTAACAGTGGCACATTGTTTTAGAAGTATTTTAGCTCTTTGTGCTTACTACCATTTAGGAAAGACTACAAACAAAATCTTGTCACATTCTAAAAAGAACTGTTATCAATTGAAGTTAATCAAGCACAGAGAAAAAGATTTCATGGGGGGAACAGACAGAAACAAGCCATCCTTTCTGTCAGAAGTGTGTCAGTGTGTACACAAGAGACATACTGCTTCTACAGTATTAGTAAGAGCTTTCTGGATTTACTTTCTAAGTAAGTCCACTAATGTTTTAATATGCTAAGGTGCAATTGCATCCTGCAACATTTAAAATTTTATTACATAGAAAATCACAACACCCTAATGGGTGTAGCATTAAAAAGCAATGATTCAAAAAAATCAAGCTGGCATTATGCTACTAGTCTAAAACCAAAAGATGATGTTCACCACCCACTTGTTTCTAGATAACATTCTTAATGCCAGCTAGAATAAAACATCCACAAAGCTAAGACTGGGAAATCCAGACATGCATTTACTTAGAAGTAAAATAATAAAACATTGTTACAGTTTCACATTTGTTCTATTGTACTTTACCTTAATAGCTTTAATGGCAGCTTTTGTGATGAGAATCATTTTTGCTCGGGAAATAGGTGGTTTCATCTCCATGAGTGAAAAGAGCTAAACAGAAAAAACAAATACTAAAAATGTACTCTGAAGTTTAAGCAGTTAACCAAAAGCACAACATTTCAGACAACTGATTGATTACTGACATTCCACACTATCTATTGCCACAATGCTGGCTGGCCCTTGAAACAGAGAGACTAACAGGCAGATCTTTCTAGGCAATGTTCAAATCTATGTTCTTTGTGAACTAAACCATATTCACTTATTAGATTTTGATAAGGCTGCTGTCAAAGTTCCATTTCTGTAATATATCTGCTAACTTATGGTACAGGCACTGCTAACTTACAGTATGAGTACCTGCTATTTTACAAAACCAATATAAACCAGAAATAACTGCATCTTGATTTAAATTACCCTGAATATCTGCTTACCAAACAGAAGTATTAGGACAGCCCTACAGATCGCTAGACTGACATAATCCTATCATTTTAAAATAAAGTGCATAAAAGTATGACAACTTTCATCCATCAAGGCAATCAAATGAATACTAAGTTTTCACATTATCTCGCTATATAAAGGCATTGCAAATGTCTTTAATGGAGATGTTTACCATTTAATTTGCTATGACCATACCACATTATTATTAAAATTAACTGCATCAACTCTTTTGCAGAATCCCCTGCACTATTCTCCACCAGTGGAAAAAACAGTCTCCACCAGTCCCAGTGGAAAAGTCAATTCCTCAAGGACAAAGCTTTCAGAAGTTAGTACGTCTTTAGAGATGACAGTTTGAGGCATTCTGTGAATCTGACTTACAGAATAATTCTGATCTCATTTCTACAAACACAGACCAGGCACACTACTTCAAGGAGTTTTAATCAGAAGAAGAGTGCTATTCTGTTAAGGACATAAAGCACGAAAAGGGATTCTGCATTGCTAGACTTAAATACTCTTCCCCCCGCCCCCCCCTTTTTTTTTTTGAAGTCTGAATTCACAGAAAGCATATTCGATATTCAAAACGTGTACGATACAGGTAGGATGTTCTGCTCCTCCAATCTGAAAGCGTGTCTCTAAGTAAAAAACCTCCAAACTTCATTTTCACAAATAACATCACCATGACTCTCATGTGCGAGGAAATTTATTACAAAACACTTTCAAAAAGTCTCGAACCTAGGCATTCAGAAAAGACACCGCTCTGTCTTCCAGTATTGACCATAACTCTGAAAACAAGTAGTAGCTTCACATTTCAGAAACTGAGAGAAACTAAAACTTGCACACAGAACTGTCAGAGCTGATGAAAAATCCATGAAGGGCTGAACACAGAAAGCTGAGAGAAGAGGCATGTGTTTTCCTCAGGTCCCCAACACCACCTGAACAGCGTGACATTCTTACTGTACTTTGCTTCCTGTAGAGCATTTTAAGAGAATACAGAAATAAGGGATTTGGGAAGGTTTGTTTTTAAATAACAGTCCTACAGTCAGACATGTATGCACACGCACCAGAAGACACAGAAATCCAACGCACAGTTCACCACTTTCCAGACCACTCTGCCTACTATGGATCTATAGTGAATTCTATATACCCCATAAGCTGCTGTTGTAATTTCACATCGTAAAATAACCAGTTGCAAAAACTACACTGTATGCTACACTATGTTTTCATGGCATACTGTGCACACTTCTGTTCCACTAGTCATGAGGCCTGGAAGCATAATCCATGTTGGCCTGTCAGAGCTGTTCGCTCTTCTCCAACCTTCCTTCCCATCTTCCAAGCAGAAAGAGAAGCCAGGATACCCCAGTACTAGTTTTTAATTCCTTCTTCTACACCACAGCCCATGTTAGGTGCTCTGCTTCATTAAAATTATTTTCGACTGATCCCATAAACTTAAGTTCCTATTTAAGCTGTGGCTTACTAAAGGCAGAATCATTATATTGTCATGATTTGTATAGTGCGAAACAACCATGGAGATCTTCAACATTTCCTACACACACATAATCATTTTTACCTTGAAATACTTCCCACAAATCATAGAAAAAATGAGTTTGCATTACATAATTTGATTTTGCTCTTCACAATAAAGAAAAAATACAGCTCTGGAATACTAGCCAAAAATGTAATCAATTATTTGCTACGTATCAAAATAAAAGTATCTTAATTTGATAGTGTAATGGAAAGTAAGATGTCATTTAAAAGTTTATCTCTTATTTTTCTATTAATTTAGAGGTCCAGGATACTTGTGAAGTGACCAGTTTACACAGATTTATCTACCGTCTCAGTTAAGAAAAAAAAACAATGCAGAAGATAAAAAAATTTGGCCAAATATTTAGAGGCAATTAAAGTGATAACAAGACTTTCAGCAATACAAAATGAAAGCCTTACACCAATAAAATAAGAAGAGTAGGCAAAAAGGTGTTTACTTTCTTAATTTGATTCCCATTCCAGGAAATATGAAAGAAGAAAAATTGTCCTGCAAGACAGTGGTAGCCAGATACCTTTTCCAACATCAAGTCAAGACCATGACTTTTCACTACTAATCTTCATAAAAGGCAAGTTCTAGTGCCAGAATGTTTGATTTTTAAGCCATTCAAGCTGTAAGACATACTTCAGCTAACAACCCTGCTTGCTGAGAAATCACAGTAAGGACAAATTAAGACTGTCAGATAAAAGACAGAAGGAGAGAGGTGTGTGCAAGTTGACTTGTTTTTTTTAAAAAAGCTTAATTTCAATTTTGAATTTTATTTCTTTAGAATAAGTGCAAATACTCTTGATTAGTAAAGTCAGTGATACTATTAAAACTCAGGAAAATCTGTTTTAAAAGGTAATGAAAGAAAAAAAAAAATTCCTAAAACCCAACACCCACAAACAAAAAACCCGAAGGCTTGAAAAATGAGATGGAGGAGGAAAAAAGGAGCCAACGTTAAGACTGGCACTCCATATCCTTTCCTTTACACATCAAGAAGCAACTGGTCCTCCAGAAAAAGGAGCCAGTCCCATATAACAAGAACAAAGAAGCCAGTGTGAAAGCAGCATTTCAGTGTTTGTATTTCAGGAACACAACCAGAAAGAACCAGGAAACTGGGAGAGCTCATAGCAGGACAGAAGATGACAATAAACAAGCAGCAGCAAAAAATAAAAATAAGTGTCTTAAAAAGTATCCAAAGAATATTGTTGCAACTGGGGGAAAAAGAAAAGAAGAAAAAAAAAAAAAAAAAGGCAAGGAGAAAGAAACTGCCAGAGGGCAGGAAAAAGGGAAATCAGCTAGATGTACTGAAGTAGCCAGGGAGGATGCAATAAAGAATATGGTAGCTTGCAGAAGTCATTAATTAAAGAACATGAGAGGCTGAAACGAAGGCTAATAAGGCAGGAATAAACACGAGCTTTGGAAGAACAGGATTGAGCACATCACTGTAAATTGTTCCTTTGCTGTTACAGACAGCACTCTGGGCAACAGCAACAAAAACATAGTAAAAGGAAAGAGGTCAGTACACACAGATATTTCCAGCTCAGGATGAACTACAGCTGAAATATGCAAATTGAGATGCAAATATTTTTTTATATATATATGCACACACACATATATACACACATATATGGATATGCATATATATATGTGTGTGTATATATACGTATTCTGCCCTCTGTTCACACACACCCCCATCACTATCTCTTGGAATAGCGCATCAAAACTTTGTTGCCTTTTTAAATTTTCATAAGATTTTAGAATACCAAATGACTATTTTAAAGCTGATTTTTATTTAATTTTCAGTATCATAGTTACATGTGTCAAAACCATGTTTTCAAGACGGGTAAATCTGAAATTTAACAACCTTACTAGCTCCTCATGGATTTTTACTGTCAGAAGGGAAGACTGTTCAGTAAGACGTCTATGTACCTTACATTTGCATACGTTCAATTAGACCTGGATCTTCTTTCATACACATTTCCCAAACCAGTATATGAAAAAATCCCCTATTTTCAGATGACTGTCCTTCCCATAATACATCTAATTCCTCAAAGGGTGCCATGATCCACTCAAGAAACAACCTAGTCACAAAAACTTACACTTCATTGAAAAAATAAAAGAAATTTGATGGATGTAACAAAGGCAACAATAATTTGCAGCTTGACAGTGTTTCCAATGTACTGCTTCACAACAGGAGCCTGTCCCTGGAATGCTCTGCCCTGTAAAGCTTGACCTGCTAGAAATTACTTGCTGCTTTTACCAAGCATAACTGGATGTCTGGAGGGAAAAAAAAAACAAAACACCAACAGCTCCTAGTTGTTCCCTTCCTTCCCTTCCCTTCCTTCTCCATATAGTGACACCACTGGCAAAAAAAAAAAAAAAGCAGGAGTTTAGCTCTGCCTCTATTTCTACTGCCCACTGCCCCCAATCCATTCATTTGGCAATGAAAACCACCCAGGGTATCCCATTCTCTAGGATGAGAGGGTACCACAGGGTGCGAGACAGCAAGGGAAAAGAAATTAAGTGAAACTTTAATTTCACGTAAGAACTAATTAATTCAAGGACTATGCAAGACTTGTATCTTTATTCAGTTTCGATAATTTCAATAGTTTAAGAAGAATTGTCTCCTGCTGTTTGTGTGGATTCTTTCACACACAAGGAAAAACTAATGTACAAAAAACTAGTAGAAAGGCTTAGCCACAAAACGTTATCAAAATCATTAAGGCAAATGTCTTAAGAATAACTTTACTATTTCAGTTATAATAGTCTCACTTTTTGAAAGCAGTATAAAAAAACCCCACATTTTTGTTTTACACAAGCTCTAGCTTAGGATACAATTTCAATTTAAGAATTTCCAAACATTTCTGGAACCTCCCTCCTTACATTGAAAGTCTGTGTGCTGTAGCTGCACGTTTTTAAAAGCACCGTGGTTTTAAAAGGAATAATTTCTTTGTTGCTCCATATCAACCCATGTACTACAAAAAAGTGGAGGTATTAAAAAGCCTACTAAACTCAAGCCACAATACAAAATATTGATTCAAGAATATTTCTGCATACTTTTCATAACAGTACAGAAGTACAGGATAAAATATCTATAAAGCCCAGAACCTCAAAGGCAGGAAAATCACCTGCCCATTTTCAGGCTAATAAATGTAATTAAATAACAAAGATGAGCCACTCATTAAACCATAGCAGATAGCAAAAGGGAGACTAACCATATTGCCTGCTATTTGAAGAGCATGCTACTAACCACCCTCAAATTAAAATTCAATGTACAGAAGTACTATAGTAAACACGTGGCAGGAGTGAACTAAGAAGGCTTTCCAAGTCAAACTCTAGAACCTGCTCCAGTTCATAAGCCCTCGATGAGGTGTACTAAGAGGGGTGGGTAATGGGAGAAGGAATAGGATGATAGCCTTTAGTTTTCAGTCTTTCAAGCAGCAAATTATTAATTTCTGCCATTCTACAATTAATGTTCATTAAGGGTGTATTTTACACAGAAACCTGAGAACTATGGGTTTTTGAAGCAAAGGGGAGAATCTCTGTTTTCAAATTTCCCACAGCCTTACCTTAGAATCCTAAAAAGACAGCACATCTGCACACAGTGTGTCTTCAGAACAAGAGCAAGTTGAAATGTAGGAATACTACCAGCTTCACTTTGTTACTGAATTCATTACAAGAAAAGCAAAACCAGACAGCGATGTGTGCATGCCAGCAGGGAAGGAACAGGGGTTCCAAGGGAAAAACATAAGACACATGGTCGAAGAAAAAAGGCAGCTCATACACTTTCCAAATCTGAAACTACTAGGAAAGATGTGAGACAGTGTCACCCAGTGAGACTTATCCCATTGGCACAGAAAGAAAAAGATGAGGTTTATATCCTTCAGGGTATCTTGAGCCTGATGTACGATCTTAAGTCTATTTAGCTGTTTTAAGCATGCGATAACATAGTAGGAAGGTAAAAATATCTTTTAAGACTTGAATTGACTTCTCTGGCTTTGCTCTTTTGCTGAAGGTTCTTTGCCATAAAAAAGACTCTCTGTTTATATATAAAGAGGTAGGGTTTCATTTTATATACTTAACAAATAAAACCCACAGAAAAGAAGCAGTACAGATAGAAGTATGATCTACTGAAAGAAACACAGTGTTTGTTGGTCACATAAATTTTCCTTCCCCTGTCAAACTCATTGCTTCCTTTCCTCTTCAGGTCCTCATTCTTCCTTGAGCTACTAAGAAAAGGAGAAAGCCAATGATGTCTACTAAACTTCTGTCACTAAGCTATGTCTCAGAGGATCAATGTAAGTTTTATATGGTTGACCATCAGCTGTGAAGCATATCAAGTATTAGGTGCTACTGAAGGTAAGAGATCACCATGAAATTCATGGCTGTCAGGCCACATTCTCTGGAAAATAAAGTGAGATTTAAATTTGACCAGATATGAACCCCAGGCAATGAAGCTAAATAGTACTTCATCAACTAAGCTATTTCTGTGGCCTAGAAAGACCATTCACAAATTCTGCATCACTGGGGAGAAACCTCTTTACAAAAGACAATCATATGAAAATGACATGATATGTTTTCTAAACTAATGTTTTTGAAACTTATCTGCCTCTTAGGATCAGTGCTGTGTTCTTAAATCCAGCATGTCTCCTGAAAAGCTGTTCCCCATTTCGTCTCTTACCAAGAATCTCTAATAGAATGCCACAGACTTCAGTAATCCTGGAAACAGTTCAGCCCAGAAGCAACAGACACAGCTCTTTCAGGATCACAGCGATGACGACCCTTCAATTACCGTAATACAGTCATAAAAGCAACAAAGCAACTTCCACCCCAAAACAGCTGCACACTACTTCTGCAATAATTTCAGTCTGGGTCTCAGAGTTTAAAACTCTAGTAGCACTCTCTTATCTTTCCCTTTACTCATCCAAATAGCATTTGAACTGCTGCTTTAGCAGTCTCCTAGGACATGTGGGAGGGCACCACTGGCTTAAAAATACAGCCTATTGCACCTACTGGAACATGGGAATCATTTTAGGCAGCTACAACAGGTAGCAGCTTTTACCATTTTCTGAAAGACACAAAGGGTGACAAAATGCACAAAAGACTACATTAATCTTTCCTCCAACCACAGATACTGGTAGTTGTATCCTTGCTGCTTTGCCATACAACAGAGGGAATCTAACTGGGGTTCATGAGTTCCAGTAACTGGAAGAACCACTGTGAAGGATATCCTGCTAACCTCTATTTATAGGACCTGAGAAGGGGAGGGGAAGAACAGGGAGCAACAGATTGTAATAGAACATGCAAAATGAAGTCTTACCATTAGCATAAGATAGTCGTACTAGATCAAAAATACAACTGTCCAGTTCACTGAATATGGATAAATAGTAAAGAAAGCGGCAGCTCTAACTTTAAAGAAACAGCCCACAAATTATCTATTCTGTTTGTGATCTAAGCACGCTTAAGTGGGATATCAATTGTTTTGGTGGTACAGATTAACTATTACCAACCTGAGACACAGGATTAAGTGAATATACTGCATTACTCAATACAAACACAAGATTACAAAATAGCAAACTTGACTTTATTCTACTTCCAGCAGCAAGACTGTGAAGAAATTTCTATTTCTAACTTTCATAACCAGTAAACTATCCCTCAAATTTTTCAGATTAAAGAAAAGGAAACACATATATTCCCTAAATTAAAGCATGACAAAGATTAAAACCTTTATAAACCAAGGTGGATGTGTAGGTTTGTTTGGTTTTTTCAAAAAAATATTTATGTGTTTTCTTAAAAACATAACAAAGTTTTGCACCATTATCAAGTTACCTTTTGTGATTTACTTACGCTGTATTATTAATGTAACACACCATATACACCTAACAGTACATGAATTCTAACTCGTTCTTCCAGGATACAGTTTGAACTAATTTCCTCAGCAAAATATACTATACTACTTAACTGTCAAATCCCACCTATTCAGTTGGCAATATCTGCTCAGAGTACAGCTGGATAAAAATAAAGCAGCAAATGTGTTCGGTCAATACAAAAAACGTGCGTGCTCCTGTAGAAAAATGAGAATTTTTAAACTTGCATTCAAAATATAGGTACAAAGAACAGGACTAAAGGAATGGGCAACACAATCAAACACGATCAAATTACGCAACCCTGTAAGTTACCACCCATTGCCAAAGCCAAACTAATTGACTCTAAGTGTTTTTCCTGGGCTAGCCACAATTACTAAGTGCAACATGCTAGCTCAAACCTTTATATTTAAGTTTTACCTCACAATTCAGATGGGCATCAGTTAAGATCATATACTTATCACAATTAGCTGACAGGCAGAAACTTGTTACTTCAGTGCAACATAATCCTACGCTGTCAGAAGCATGTAACCCAAAGGGCAGAAACTAAACTTCGGAGTAGAACTGGAACCTAAATCAGCCAAAACTACTAATGATTTCTGCTGGACTGGGTGAACAGCTTCAGCCAAAATTGCATAAATGAAAACGTTGCTGGTGCTCATCTCTTCTTCCCTAAGTTCTTTTGTCTGAGAAGGGGATACCAACATAATAGCTTAGAGGATGCCTAATTTACAGACCTGATTTGAACTTGGACCTCCCACCATTCAAGAAATTGCTGTAATCACCAAACCCACCCCAAACAATCCCAAACTATCATACCACCTGAAACAGTAAGTGGCATCTCCTCCTTCACGTAGACTGGCAAAGAGCTGAGAGCTGCCACCTCCACAGAAGAAGAGACAGTAAAGTTGGAAGTGCGTAACCTCTAGCATACATGGGAAGTCCAGCACAAAACTCATGGCTGCTGCAGTTAAGAGTTTCCATTATAAACCACAATTCTGTCTCCAGTAGTATAGCACAATTGTCAGCCAGCACGCTCAGGAATTCTTGACCTACAGGGTGTTCTGTATATACCCCGATCTTCACTCCTGAAGCTATTCCACTCTCAATAAAATAATTAACTATTCAGTGAACAGAGACTGGTACCTCTGTAGTCCTCACAGCGTCTATGCATTATAAGACAGTCTTACAGACAAAATGAGTTCTCACACACACGCTAGCCTGCGCTATTCCCACCATTCTGTGAATAACATTGAGACCTTTTGTAAAACAGCTCTTTCACTTTCTCCACTTCCACTGAAAAAGCCCAGAAACAGAACAATATCTGATTGTAAATCTTCCCCTCTTCAAAAAAGTTTGAGATGTTTCACACTTTATTTCAGTATGTCTTGTTTTGCATGAACAGCTTCAGGCAACACGCGCTGGAAAATTGAGAGAACGATTTAAGAACTGGACTTTACGTTCTTAGTTAATATCATAAATGCCTTCTGAGAACAGGACAGCAATTACACAAACCCTGCATTTATTAACATGCTAACTTAACGCCTAAGCAGTCCTACCGAACTAGTCATACATACAAACAACTGCAGAACAGGGATATTAGCAAGTGTATTTTTCTTCTGCATAACTGATGTTCAAATGAAAACCAGTGTTTTAATACCTTTGAGCAGTCAGACATCAAAATTTTCACTCAGTATTTCTGTCTGTATCAAAAAAAGCATCACGCTTTTACTACATCTGAGAGGAAGATGTAAGAAATAAAAAATACCCATTTCTAAAACAGAGATTAGTCACAAAATACCAAGAAACGCTGCCTTCACTCTGAAGTCACACATCATTTATTGTTTGAGAAACACTAAGCACTGTCGGTACAATTAAGTTTTATCAGGCAGCAACATGTTGAAATGAATGAAGTAAAAGCAATCATCTGCTAGAACTTCTGTTTATATTTAGGCAGGTAAGAATATTTCCGTTACCTGTTTACATGAAAACTGAAAATGCCACATGCATGTCATTCTATTTTAACATATTTGGGAAGGTTGTTTTGTACCCTTCCACACCACTGGTTCAAAACAGCACAATACACCCATAACATGGGCAAATAAATAAGAATAAAGCTGTTAACAAGAGGCATACACTACCTATTTTTCACTTTGTACTTCTATAATTTTGTTAAGGATGAGTAGATTTTCAGTTTTTTGTGTGTGTGCATGACAAGTAACTGCACGGAGTGAACTTTACACAGCATGACTTCATCACATGAGAGTAGTCTGCCATTTTTCCTGTTTCTGTTCAGCAAACATGCACAGCAACCTAACCTTCAAAACGTATTAAATATTCTGGAATACATTCTGGCTTAGCTTTAACTGATTATCTGCAATGAGAATATGCATGTTCTATAGTCCATACAGGATCTGCAAAAGTCAAATCGTCAAACTGAGGCAGGAGTGTCATCTAATCTAAGAACCGTTTAAGTCATATGTCAAAAACTTTATAAAGTACAGGTTAGAGTATTTTGCTGTACATTACACAAAAAACAATCATAGTACATTTTGTTTCCAATTCCGACCGGCTGACTACGGAATGAAAAAAAAAAAAAAAAAAATTATCATCAGAAGACGGGGACCTTCTGTGTACCATGAAAGGAGACTGAACGCCTTACGCCTTCCAACCTACCTCCCGTGTCCCTAGTGCTGGGGTCGATCCCTTAGTCCCATCCCCCCAGGCATCGTTTCCATACAGAGATCAGCCCCCTCGCAGTTTTCCCTCTTTATTCAACCTCCAGCCTATCCTATTTGCCGCCTGTTCACATGGCAGGTCTCTCGCCAAACCACTGCGAGGAAATAAAAGTGCCTCGCGCCCTGAAACGCGGCTTCCCCCTCCTTAACAACACACACGCAGTGGGAACGCCTTGTAGCAGCGATCACGGCTCGGACACTCTCCAACGGGGCGATGGGGAAACTGGCGGGGGG
>VYXH01012333.1:295185-321439 GCA_013397275.1 Burhinus bistriatus | reverse complement strand
CACTTAAAATTACTGTGGTAGTTTGTTTGGTTGTTTTTTTGGTTTTTTTTTTTTTTAAATCAGCTTTAATCGTGTCTCGCAGGTGGCACGGAGCACACGGTGAACCCCGCTCTGAGTGGAGTGAAGGACTGGCCCCGGAGGGTGTCTTGATACCTAGCACGGCCAATGCTGTCATGGTAGAAGAAACTGCGCTGCTTGCTTAAACATAGAGCAAAACTGAAAGGCTGTTATCAAGTGTTTTGCACCGGTAAAGAAGATAGTTAATCAATGACTACATTCACGCGAACAATGGGAGTTAATGTTTGTGAGAAAACGGCATGTATGCTGCAAAGTGTAGTTTCAAGGACATAAGCAGGCTATTGGCATCTATTAAAGAGCGCATTTGTCAAGTATTCTTTCAAGTGCTGTAGTAATGTGCTGGTATCCACGTCAAATCGTAGCGATTTGAGGTTTGCAGAGTGCTGTATGATAAGGTATATTCAAAATGTTACTGTTTAACTTACAACTTCATTGTTTAACTCTCGTCCAGTACGTCAGCAAGGGAGTAAATTGGAAAGAGGAGCCTCAGAATCTTACAGAAATCTCGCAGAAAGTGCATTTGGTTTTATTTTGCGTTCTACTATTAAATTGTGCCTGATGTTTAATTGAATTGTTAATCAAATGCAGATTGCTTTCAGGAGTCTCTTCTCTCTGGCATCAATATACAGTTCCCCACCAATTAGCCCTCTTTAAAAGCAGATATTTTGAAATTCAAAGAAAGTTGACAGAGTAACAAGAACTAGCGTTCTACTCAGATTATGAAATGCTTAAGGAGGAGTTTGTGTACAGTTACATGGCTGATGTTCAGAGGAATTTTAAAAATGAATAGCTTCTAGTGGCAAATAGAAAGCTATTCCAGATGTAATGAATTTCTGTAGGTTGGTCTTTTATCAGGAAAAAAAAAAATTACAGCGCTCATAGTTTTTTGGTTCTCTTTTTAAGAAAGCTGCCAAGCTAGAGAAGAGTGTGTGTAGGGGAAGATAATATTGCTTACCTAGTGTCGGTGTCTTTGCTTCTTGTGATTTTTGCCAGTTTGAACATGGTAAATCGCTTAATATGTAGCTTTTACTGATGTTCTTGTTTGCGTGCTGTCCAGAAATTCACAAAAGGTAGCTTGTTTTGCCACCTGAAAAATATGAACAGCAAAGGTAGAACTGGCGTATGTGGTGAGAGGTTGAAAAAAAAAATGCAAATTACCTCTGTCCAGTTCTTGTATCAGCTAAAATCTTTCAGAGAAGTAAGAATGATTTCTTTGAGGGCTCTTGGCTTGGGGAGATAGAATGAGTGAGGATGGACTTCCAGCATTGGTAATTAATTTTCAGATTTGAAACCTAGCTGTTTCTACAATATTGAGTACCTAACATTGTGTTCCTTTCAGTATGTACTTGATAATACAAATGCAGCTCTCTCAACACACTGTCAGTAGCTTATACAGAGTACAGGAAAACAAAACCTTCCCAGGACAGGAAAGGCTGCCAGTCATTCTGAACATTAACATTAAAATTGGGAGTTCTTTCACCTATTAAAACTCTTCATGTTTTTTATATTCTATATTTGCCTGTCACAGGGTGTCACTATATGTTCTAGAGGTGACTCCTCTAAAAACTGAGTGTTAAATACTTTCAGTTTTCTTAATTTCTGTTTATGTATTAGGTATTGTTCTATTATGAATCTTACTTTAAAAAAAACCTGCTTTTGTAGCATGTTTGTAATCAGACTTTGTGCATAATTGGATTTTATGTAACCTGCGGAGGGGAAAAATAATGTAGGTGTACCTCAGTGTGTTCCAGAATTATCTAGTAGAAGCACTGGTAGCTGCAGTGCCTTGGTGCTCACTGGATGGGCTAGCTGTGTTGGTGCTTACCTTGCTGTGCTAAGCTTCATGCCCAGTCACCTACCAGACTAAAGTCTGGTGTGGCTGCGTCTGTGCTAGAATATGTTTCTGGTTCTGCCCGCAGCATAGACAAATCCTTAGGGTCTGTAGCATTATCCCTGGCAAGTTTTATTCATTGAGAATTAAATTCTGATTCCTCAGGGGCTGAATGTTAGGATTTGGGGGTGGGAAAAGGTGAAGTAGGTTAATTACTGCAGCTTTAGGCTTAAGTCTGGGTTTTACTAGGCTATGGCTTTGCTATTCAAAGCAGACCTGCTTCATCAAGATAACATACTCAGTAATTTTGAAGTAAAATTTGCTCTTGCTTGTATTGTATTATGACTACCTATAGAGAGAGGAGACAATCGTATAACTTCTTAATGAAAAGTGTGTTCTTTTCATTATGCTTCTGTCAGTTTTACATTTGCAGGTACTTGAGTTTACAGCAGGTTTATTATTTAAAGTTGCCTTTATAACAACATTAGGCATTGTATAAATATATTGTGTATGATGACCAGCATTGCATTATGTATTTATACAATATAAAGGATGGTCCTTGCCTCAAAGACCATGCAATCCATTGTGGCTTATAGAGTGTGGCTTATCATTCTTATTGTTCATATAATATATATTTTTAGATATTTTTCCATGTTATTCCATATGTCTTTTGTTTAACAGTGTTGACTTGTGTTGGTGCATGGGTTTAGTTTGTTCAGCTTGCTTACTTTTGTTTCTGACAGATGGGCAATAAATGGGCACACCAATGTATGGAAATTGCTGCTGAGAACAAATTATGGTTACTTGATGTAATGATTCTTTTTGTCTTTGTACTAGCTGATGAAATACATGTGCAAGTCTTATTCAAGCTTGTTGAAATCTGAAATGTTTTTTAATTCAGTGTAGTCCTTGTCATTTTATACATAATGAAATACAAGTTTAACTGAATTTCAGTTAGCTTAAGCATTTAAAGTTTTACATAATGATATGTCTGTCATTTTTTCTTGCAGTAACATTGTCTTGATCTTTGAAGATGTTAAGAATCCTAATTTTTGCTCAGTCTCCTAAATACTTATCAGCATTGTGCATCATTATTGACAAAGAAAATTATTGACAATGATCATCCATAAAAATGTCATATTCCCTGTGATTTGATTATCTGTGTGTGCCTGTCAGGGTTTCTCTGACTCATTTGATAAGGATTAGTTATCACTTGCACATTATCCCTTTCTAATTTGCTGGTGTGATTTAACTTAGGGGGCAACTTTTTTTACTAGAATTTCCTGGAATCCTGTATTCTATAGAAATAAAAACTGGTTTTCCTGCAACGTTCAATGTATTGCCGTGGCTTTCTATTTTTTATGAAAATAATACTGTATATGTTTACCATGATTGATAAGTACTTGCAATGTGATTGACAGTCTGGGTGAATCTACCTCATCAAGGGGTTTACTTATCATTCTCTAAATGTTGGCCTCAAATACGGGCCACACTAAAATCACATCCTTGAAATCAATAGGTCTTTGAGGGAAGAGTTTCTTTCCCTCACTGTTTGTACTCTGGCAGGATTAAACTTGTAGGCCTGGCACCGTGATTCTGTACTTGAGAGTTAAACTGATGTTTATGGATGCTGATCTGTTCTTTTACTTCTCTTACTGTTTGTAAACTCAGGTATTACTGACAGGCAGACTGTCCTGGAACTGTGTTTTGAAAGCCTTTTGGAAACTTCATAGGACAGGAAGTGGGTTTTTTTGCCTGCTTAGTGGAGTGAATCAGCATGCAGATACTTTGGACAGAGCTAGCTTTCCAGTTTGATTTTAAGTTCCACTGTAAGTACACAAGTATATTTTAAGGTCCTGGGTTCTAAGCTAAAAAACTTTGTGAAGCTTAATAGCTGGTCACCTTGGAGGTTGTCTCTCTCTTCCTTTGCACTGTTAGAGTGATGTAAGTAACCAAAGTAAAACAAGGTGATTGTGCAGGCAGCCTTCTGATACAGACAGCTGGATCTGATGTTTGCACTTAAGATACTGTAGCTGTGGGGCTTTCTCTTGTATTCTCAGTGACTACCAAGATTTGAGCCTGGTGTAAAATACTTATTTCTGGCCAGGGGGTTACTTTTGAACTACTTACTGAGGCAAGTTGGAGCAGGGGGAATGTGGATTTTGTCTGTTGTGAGCATTCAGACTTTTATGCTCTGCCATAATGTTACTGCTGTAGACTTGGCTTTAGTGTTAAAAAAGTACTTGTGTTTTTTTTTCTACTGCTGCTGAGACAATATCTAAAACTGCTGTTGATGGATATCTAACCACTGAGGGTGTGGCTTGTCTATAGCTGATGCTTAGTGTAACCATTTATTTTAATATTTTGCAGACAGGAGGACGCATCTGCCTTTAACAAAATGTTTTGGATAACTGTATGGACATGGGACTGCCCAGTAATACCCTACCTCCAGTGGATCTTGAATATTTACAGAGATTTCCAAATCATACAGCAAGATAATGAGCTCACTGTGCAAGGTCTCTTTATTAAGTGAATGGAGGTTTTACACTTGAAAGCTTATGGGACAGAATATTAACTTGGTAGAAGTTAAACCACCGTTTAGGTTTTCTGTGCAATCTAGGCTTGCTTTTGCTGGTAGACACATGAGAGCAGACAAGATTATGAGACTAGACAAGGTTTTATTGTATGTGTAAGACTGAAGATCAAAGTATGACAGAAATTACTTCCTCCTTGGGTAGTACTGTGGTACTGCTGTTGTAGCTGTCCATCAGAGGCACAGAGACTGCTGAGAGCTAACAGCCATTAAATAAAGAATAATTAATTCTTCTGAAAAATTCAGTGTTTCACTGTACTTTAAGAGGTGATGTGAACATCTGAAATTTAGGACACAGAGCAAGGAAACAGATACAGAGATACATATTATATGTGATGGTTAATTGTCTAGCACTTTATGGAGTTTATAAAAGCAACTGTAATGAATGTGTTCACATTGTCACATTAAAATTAATTATTCAGAGCTTTAGAAAACCTGCACAATAGGAAGCAAGTGGGTTTTTTTAATTGGGAATCACAAATGACTTTTTTAGTGAATCATGAAAAAAGCCTATGATTCTAAGGCAGCCACCATTCTGAGTTTGAGTCAATTTCTAGGCATGTGTGTAAGCCAATAGCAATAAAAATTTTAGAAATGTGAAACTATTTGTCACTTGTATAACCTCTGTATCTTTTAGTAACTTTGTGATCCTAGTTCTTTATCCCCTTTCTTGTTAGACATTTTAAAACAAAGTATTTAATTTTGGATTCAATGAAATTTGGCTTCAAAAGGTTTTTTCTACCCCTTCCGTAAGTGAGGTGAGAAGAAGCAAAAAACTGTTTGTGTCCAACTGGATAGGAATTATATTTCTTGTTTTCTGTGTTTGTTCGTTTATTTAGGAGAAGAAAAATCAGATTACATCATCAGCAGAAGCAGAAAATGCTGGTTTTATGAAACCAGCTTTCAGCTTACTGTGTTTCTTGTGAGTAAAGCCTAGGAACATTCACCTCTTCCAGCACTGGTATCTGTTTTGCAAAATCGGTCCTAAATAGGATCAAACCCTGATGTCCTTGTTTAAATTCTGTGCTTCTGAATTTCACTGAGATAAAGCTCCCACAGGTTCCAGTGGGTTGTGGTGATATGTTATTGCAGGCCTCATTCCTTTGCTCTGTACTTTGGACTCAGTTCCTTTAGTCTGTACTTAACCTCCTACTGGCATCAGTGGGTCAGAAGCATTGGGGGCTTTGTCCTTTGTGATTATCATAAAACCCATCAAGCTCACTTTAGGTCTCAAAAGAGTTTGTGCCAAATATCTTGCAGAGAAACAATAAATAGCTCCCTGTTGTTCCTTTTAGCCTCTTTCTTTCCCTCCCTATATTATCCAAGGCAAGAGGTGTTCTGGATTTTTAAAGTGATTTCTATTTGTGTATAATCTGTGTGCAGTATATTGTATAATTTGTGTTTACAGTAACCCATTCTGTTGAACCTGTGTTAAAGTGCCTTATTTTATCTTGTTTATGTCAGGCATTCAAAAAGACGTGTTCCGTGCTTTTTTCCTCCCCCATAATAAGTGAGACTTAAAAATCACAAGAACAGTAGATGTGTTTTGTAAATATTTGCTTTCTAGCTTTTGGAAGTTGGCTTTTTTGGTGTTTCTTCCTTGTGCTGATAAAGTTAGATATTTTTTTTTAACATGAAGATGTTCATGTAGTCATCGTGTGGTCGCTATTTCAGAAGATGGGATTTTTAAGGCGGCTACGTGTCATGGGGTACAATAAAATCTGGGTAGAGCAGTGATACTTGATTTACTGTGGGATGTAACCACAAAGTATTTAAGACTAAGAATGAATGTGTAACTAACTTTTAAGCATTTTTGTTTTTGCAATATAGTGGTAAAAATTTCTAGTCAGATTACACTTCAGGGAGGAGAAAGAAGTCCTGTGCAAGAGATGGCAATTCTCAGGCCTAAGTTTATTAAACGTGGCAATAGATGGGCGTCTCAGTCTTCATGGGAGATGTGTGGACAGATTGCTGAGATTCACTTGATTCAGGTTGATATTTCCAATAGGGTTTTGTGTTGCTCCTGCAGCCCAACAACACAGTACAAGGGTGACAAATGTCAGGTTCTCTGAAATTCTACTAAAGTGCCATAAGGAGGGATTTGAACACTTTTCCATGGTACTATTCAGAAGTACCGGTGGCACAATCCTTGTTTGTGGTATCTATTTAGCTTTTCAGGTTTCATCATGTTGATGGTGGGAACACAGGATAAGAAAGACTTTCTGGGCTACTGGTTGCAGCTGCTTCCAACTGAGGCAAAAGACATTATCTGATTAAGATGCACCTAAAAGCAGAGCTTTGCGTCTGTCCTTCCCCACTCCACCAATATTAGAAGGACACTTGTAAATGTGACAGCTCTGAACTTTAGGAAGAAGCTTTCACCTTCCAGATGAAACTTCTTCACATTTAATCTGTGGGCACTTGTTCTTTGTCCACTACTATCTCTACAGCAAATAAATCTTCAAAGGCTTCAGATTTAAAACAGTTTGCTTTGTTGTTTTTTTTTTTTTTCATTTTACCACCTCTCTTACAGTCCCTGTTGTGGCCAGAAGGTGGCACTTATGTACGCAGTAAGAGGAGTAAATGAGGTTAATATAATACATCTTTGCTGAAATTGTGTTTGTGGAATGGCAGTAAATATATTGGGCAAATGATAACTCACAGGATAAAAGATCACTTTGATCTCATAGCACATGAGGGGCGCAGATTCAAGAACAAAGTCCAGGAACTTGTTACTCCACAAAGAAACTCTTTATTTCCTTATTCAGTAATAAGGATATGATATGCCCCTCAATTCAGAAGGCAATCATCAAACAAAAATCCTTTGTGTACTTTGGTTTTCTGTAAGGAGAATAACCTAAAAGCAGTTTCTAGCACTTTTTTCTATTCCAGCTGAGATTGTGCTACATGTTAAGGCCTGGTCTAAAGATGATTTTCCACTGAAATAGCTTTATTACCTATGGTTTTTGGACGTCTACTTGCCCTTACTACCCAAATTATGGTATTTATGTTCTTTGCAGAGACTGAGTTGTACTGTTCTCCAGTATAACTAACTTCCCATATCCATTTACGATAAGCCGTTCCAACATGAACCTTTTTATCCCACTATAACTTTGTCAAACATCAGGGATATTGCTCTAATCCAGTCTTGTTAAAACAGTACAGCTCTTCTCTGTAGCCAGGTTTGAAGAGCTGGTACACTGACTTTGCACATAGACTGCAGATGGAGGATATGAAGTGGCTGCAATTAATCCAGGCAGTTTCCCAAGGCTGTCAGCATGTTTTTGTGCAGATCATGGGGCCCATCTAAACTGGAGCAGAAACTAGAGTGGTTTGTCAGGCCTGCTGTGCGTGGGGTAGTGTTGCCTAAAATCCCTGGACTCGTGCCTGGGGTGCTCTCGCAGGGTCGTCATCCAGCCTACCTATTGCCTTGCTCTTCAAATAGACCTTTTATCAGGGTCTGCCAGGGTTTTGATGATATCAGTTCATCACACCAACAGCCAGTCACTGACCCTTCATGACCTTCTGTCCCTTTCACCTGCCATTGCCCACAGCCTTCTTTCCACTAACTTTTTTTCCCCACTGATTTATTTTTGGGATTCACTTCCAGACCTCTTGCTTTGCTCTCTCTAAAAGCAGTAAGCATTGTAGTGGAGAGTGCCAGCTTGCATCCAAATTTCCCCAGCCCATGAGTCCTGCTTCAGTCAGAAACCTAAGTGTGAGAACAACTTGAAAACATACTTCATTTGTGTTTTCATCAGATGTTTCTTGGGAGGAAAATTGTTATATATATATGTATTTTTTATATGTATATATGCACACACACATGCGTACTGCACCATGGCCACTAACAACCAGATTATTTTCCATGTTGCATGCAGGGTTGTTGCAAAGAATTGCTCATCCCCTGGCTCCGGTGATAGTTTTTGTGATTCAAGACCACATTAAGCCATATGAAACCCCAGCCCAATCTTTGAAGATTCATAGCCAAGTGCTAAGCCCCTAAGCAATTGAAAGGGCTCTTGGGCCTTACAAAGTCTTAAGACCACAATCAACAGTCTGGGAAGGGAAGGTGGTTGGAAAATACCTCTGGTGTTGATTGTATGCCAGTGTCAAATACTTGACTGCTGGCAGGAGATAAAAGACTATGAGCTGTGAAAGGAGGGAGGACCACAAGGAGCACTAGGGGTGGGCTGGCTGGCTGTGTCCAAACTGGCCTCGGGGAGGCTGCAGTGTAAGTGCTGGAGTCCTGGCCCGCTGATGGTCCAGAACAGGGTCTTAGCTGGAAGGAGGCACAAGTTGTTATCCAGACTGCATGCTTTAATTATTTTTTTATGTGTGTGTGTGGAAACCAGGTCTCAGTAGTTCTTTGACTGGATGGCTGCAGGTCCTTGGCCATGAGATGTAAGCCGCCTGCTGCTGTTCTGCGCTGTCTGACTGCATGGGTCATAGGCTTCAAGCAGCTCGTGGCAGTGTGAGCGTACCTGCTACTAAATGCACGTGTAATACCATGCCTTCTTTGACCATGAACTGTTAGCTGAACTGTTACACGCTTCATTTGCAAAACTCACTGCGTTTTTGTGGCAAAGTAGAAATACAGTCATTTCAAATATAAATAATTAGCAAAGCAGACCCTGCCAAAATAAACATTACTCTGCATGTGTGAATCTTCCCACACCTAAAGAGAGAAAACAAGTTATGTGATGGGTATGTTGTTTCATGTGCTGCTCTAAAAAAAAACCTCGAGTACTACAAAGAGAGGGGTATTGTAGGAGCCTGAGTTACAGATAACTGAGATCTGGACATAAGGTACTGTGGGAGTCAGGAGACCTGGCTGCTTTTTGTAGCCATCCTACAGCATCCTTGTGTTGCTGCTCAGCCACTTGGACTTGGCTGTGGCACCCCTCCTGTCAGATGTGGGTGATGGTGCCTCCCAGGAGAAGTCACTGCTCACTTTGAGGTCCCGGGTGGATTGACATTTATGAAACAAGTAAAGGACTTTTTAAGCAGTCCATTGCAAAACAAGAGGACATGAAATGTCAATATATATCAGTTTGTATGTGACTCTGCTTAATGTATCATGAGATACGTTTATATTTCATTGGGTAGAGAAAAACAGCTGCTGAACCCATTAACAGAAATTAAGTCTACCAAAATAGCAATATACTGTTGAGGTGAAATTTTTAGCTAATTCCATAGCCTCCTACAAAACATATGTATGTTGTTTTAACTTACACACACAGAAAAAAAAAATCCTGTTGCGTGCGTGTGAAGTTAGCACTCGCTCATGCAAGGTGCTCATCAATCAGGTCTGCACGTGGAAGCCTGTATTTTTGTGCAGAAAAGCAGTAGACTGGTGTCAGTGTAAATTCCTTCCAGTGTGTCACATAGCGCACTTAGGTGTCCTGTCACCGTGGCTGAGGTGGAAGTCCAGCCTATGTACTTTGCTGGGATAACCAGAAGGTTCTAGTTAGGAAGGTGGTTTTTTTTGGTTGCTAAAGCTCCTAAAATAGTTGAAGAGCACTATTGAAATCCTACTATGAATGTAGGGTGATCCTTGGTTACTTTGTGGAGGTACTATAGGCACTGATCCCAGGCCTAAGCAGTAGCACAGTGAGCTTTCAAGCACGATAATGCCTGCAGGGTGCTAGAAACTCTGGAGGATGCCCTTCAGCCATGCTTGCTGTTCACAGGCATGGCACGCTTTACTTTCGAGGGCAGTCTCAAAGCTCTCTTCAAAAAGCAGAAGACCTTTACAAATGCAAAAGCATTTCCCAGAGCCACAAAAGCACTCAAAAGATTGCGCCCCACAGAAGTCCACAGGAACTAGATGGCCATGTGATGTCCTGCGTCTGTACCCAGGTCTGTGTATGGGGAGACAAGACAGGCATCTTGGGGAGAGACCATTGACAGATGTCCCAATGCCACCCACCTGGTAATACCACCCATGGCTCCATGTGCAGTGTGGAAGTGGGAGAGTGGCTTCAGGGTCCCTCCAGTGCCCTCCTGGCCAGGTGCAGCCCAGCTTGTCCACAGCTGTGAGTGCATGTGATGTTCAGCCCTAAACCTTCCTGCATCTCATGGAAGTGGAGAAGTCATTTGGGTTTTTCTGGGTTTTTGTCTTTAACTTCCTGTTAAAAATCACAGTGTTCCTCTATTTTCATAGAATCATAGAACGGTTTAGGTTGGAAGGGACCTTAACGATCATCTAGTTCCAAGCCCCCTGCCATGGGCAAGGACACCTCCCACTAGACCTGGTTGTTCAAAGCCTCATTTTGTCCTGTTACTCTGCTGATTCATTATGTATTTGTACTATCTTGCTTTCTGAGAGCTTGCCATGGCTCTCAAGCCTGGCAGTATTTGGGTTTCTGTGCTCTTGGTTTTCTGTTGCTATGCGACCAACCAACAACAACAATTTGCATGGCCCTTTACTCAGATGATATTAAGATGCAGGAATTGGTGCCACCAGTAGTTGGTGATGTGACCGTTCACAACCAACCTTCTCCTCTGTGCCCACCTCTTGCCTCTGGTATTGCTTCAAGTGAGTTACTGTATTGTCTTTGGCATTGGGAAGTGTGTAAGAATTGAATATTGATGGAAACAGGATTGAAGTGCCATGAGGTCGTCCCCACTTGCTGAAAGCATAAAACCACTCAAGGACAGAAAATAAGAGCGTGGACAAGGATTTGTGGGACAAGCCCTTATATGCAACCAAAAGGTAGGAGGCCACAAAAAAAAAAACCACCTCTGGGACAGTGGATGGGCAGTTCAAACACTTTTGAAATCTAAGTGTGTTTTTGTGGCGTATAAGGAAACCTTTCTGGGTAAAGGTTAAACTCTCTGGCCATCCTTTTGGTGGTAGCACTGTCCAGCACTGTGGGGTGGATTTTCAGAGGCAGAAGTAGCACTTAGGCAGTTGATTCCTATTGACTGTCAATGGCAATTTGGTACCTGATGGCTGTACCTGCCCTAGAAAAGTCTCTCCCATAGCAGAGGGATTTTTTGTTTTTCTGTTTTGTTTTTTTCCAAACCAGACCAGTGTTGCTGGGTAGCAATGGTTGGCATTGTAGTGACAGGCACGGCTGAGTGCCCCATGGGCCAGCTGCCTTCCTCCCCAGCACTGCCACACATCTCCTTGAGCAAAGCGTTTTGACTGGCACTTCCAAGTGGGCTCTGGCTTCTGGCATCTTTTTTCAGGCCATTCTCAGTATTCTTTGTACTTCTAGAGGTGCCATTTGTACTCTGGAGTACCACTAAGGGGTTTCTGTAAGGAGCATGCTTAATGTATTAGCTGAAGTGAATTATTTATTTGACATCAGTGCATTGTTTTCTGTAGACATACCATGTAAGTGGGTATATAAATAGAAGCATAATATGTAAAACATGTTATCCTAAAGTTAAACCAGAATAAATCGATAACTCTGTCTTTTAATTTTAATAAATTTGCAAGCTCTCTAGTGATAAGTTAGCTGCAGCCACAGTACCTTCATTAGCATGATCCTTGTCCTGCCCGCATGTATGCATGTGTTTAATTTTACTCATGTTTACATGCCTGGGGATTTTTGTGTGATGAGAAACATACATTGTGAAGATATTTTCCAATATATTCATTACTTTATTCTGTTTTCCTGTAATTAATCCATATCCACAAATATGAGATATGTTATAAAAATATAGGTAAGTTTATAGTGGATTCTAGGAAAAATATCTTGTCATAAGCTTACAGGTATAGTTGGAAACGTATTAATGTTGAGTACGTGTAGTTCTAAATAAGATTTTTATTTAGATATTTTACTGAAATGTAGTAATTGAGACATACTTCAGAATTATTTCTGACATTGTGGAAAGATTCTTAGAACTGTTCTGTATTTTTGATATTACGGTATTTGGAAATCAACCAACTGGAAATGCGACACATTTGGCATGGACCGTGAAGATGCGTATTATGCTTTGAATGACCCTGAAGTTTGTTAGCATTTTATTTAAATACTGAGAAAAAGAAGCTCGTGTAATTATGCTTTTTGTACACATTTTTGTGTTTTGGGGAAACTAGGCTTTAATCTGGCCACAGGATGACATATTTATATATGTTATTATTGATTAATCGATGGATAAAACCTTTAACCACCTCAAGTTGTAATGCTTATATATAAAAATCATCCTGTTACATCACTAGGGTTACTTCTAAGAATAAACTTTTCTAAGAATGAACTAATTTTGAATATTATGCTTTAAATATATTTATGTATGGCTTTACTCCACTTAAAACTACTTATTCTATTTGTTTTAAGATAAAGATCTATTTTTTTAATCTGTCTTATTGCTTATCCTATATTATTATATTGTAGGGGACACACTAAAAGAGTACTTCTATCATAACCGTAAGTGATTCAGAATGCTGCAGTGCACTTAATAACTAGGTATTTCGTTATAATCTTCTTGCTACATAATCTTCACTGTCTGTCAGTCAGTTGATTGGTTTTTCATACCCACTTTGACTGTCTGGCACAGTAAAACACTTTGCTATTTATGTGAGGGGCTTGAGGGGCTTGCAGGATTATTGGCATCAGAAGCAAGCTGACAGTGAGAAGTGTGACTGCACTTGTCACATGTGGTTTTCCTGTTCCATCTCTGGTCCTTCAGGGTCCAGCAAGCAGCTGGAAGTGCCCTGGGTCCCGTAATTGAACATTCCTGCAAATCAAGCTTGTAAGTGATAGCTCGTGCCATAGCAGCAATTTTAAGCCATGATAGTCTCTGTTCAGAAAGGTTAAGAATTTCACACAATATAATGCGGGTATGGGAAAGGTCTGCCTCGGAAAAATGGGATATGCCTTCTGTTGTGTGGAGCCATCCATACTTTTCTCTTTGTAAATCATTTATCACTTTGCTGCCCAGTCAGCTAACACTTTTCCATGCTTTGATGGTTTGTATTACGGAAGTCACTGCATCTAAGGATTTGTGAAATTTCAATTACTTGACTGAGAGGGTGAGCAGCCAATTTGCCAGCCCCCCCCCCCCGCCCCCCCCCCCCAGTGCCATACAAAATATAAGTAAGTAAAGAGAAGATGGGCACAAGGTCATCAGAGGTTCGGTCTCTTATTTTCCATAAATGAGACAGATATCCCTAATTGAAAGGAGGATGAAGATACTGAGCCGTTGTCACTTTTCTAGTATTTTGTGCCAAATTCCACACACACTAAGCACCTTTGTAACGAGTAAACCAAGAATTTCTGCATTTTGACTGTGTACCTCATCACTAGGTATTTAAATATATCCCTGGATTCATTGCATAAACATGGCTTTGTCCCATTTGTCCTTCAGCCTTCCATGTCTTACAGGTTCTTCTCATCTTCATTGTAAGTCTGCTTCTCTCTCCCTTTGAATTTCCTAATGACAATCTGGTGACTAGTCCTTCAATCATCTTCCACGATAAGTGAAACTGGGTTTGTCAGGAGATAAAATATTTTATTAGATTAGAATGGATATAGCTGGAAAAAACTCCAGACGAGCTAGTGAAAGCTGATCAAACTGTATCAGTTGATTGAATAAAAGATAGTGTCTCTCCCTATAAATGATGCTTTGCTTCACCTTTCCAATCTCCGTGTTCCAACAATGTAACTTGCAATTCCGATGGTAAAACTTTCCCCTGATTCTCCCTGGAGAATCTGGTTCATTACAAAAGAATACTTCTAGTTTATGGTTTGTAATGCCAGATGGGCTACTGCGATGCTCTAGCCCGCCTTCCTGTTTGACACACAGCATCAGGCTTCTTCCTGTTTGAAATGCAATGTCTTTTAGAAAAACATCTGATTTTGATTTAAAGAATTCCAAAGAAGGAGACTTTGCCATAGTGCCTCACTGGGTTGCTGTGGTGGTTAATTACCCTCACTGTTAAAAATATGTGTCTTATTTTATAGCTTGAATTTGTCTAGATTCAGCTCCCAACCACTGGATCTCATTATAGCTTTGTCTGTGAGCCTGTGTTCATACTTAGATGTACAGAATATGAGCAACCACCCCCTCCCTTTGCTAGGCTTAAAAGGACCAAGTTCTTTCACACTAAAGTGTATTATTTAGGTCTTTCTTCACTCTTGCATCTTTTCTGAATTTTCTGCAGTTTACCAACTTACTCCTTGAATTGTGAAGAGCAGAACCAGATGCAGTTTCCCAGATGCAGGAGTGCAGAATACTCTGATTATTTAACAGCTTTTTTCTTTACTCCTTCGTGTTTTTCCTGTGTGTATGTATTGATGGGCCATGTTTTACATGGACTAAGATGTTATTTTTGATAGGCAGAAATACCCACCCAGTGCCTCAGTCACATTATCTCTTTTGGCCATTTAAGTTAGGAGCGGACAGGGAGTAGTAAGGTCTGAAAGTGAAAGCAAAGCCAAAGTTTTCATGCGTAATTCCCCTTGCCTGCCAAATTTTTCGTGATACTTAGCATTCATCAGCCAGGTGGATAAATCAGTGCTGATTCAAGGGAGAAAGTATGTGTTTGCTATAGAAACAGGTGCAGAAATTAATAACCTGCTGGGTTTTGTAATAATCAATCTGATATCCTGACATATCCAACCACATCTTTGAGTGATGCTGTAATCATGTAAATACACAAACCCAGAGCTGCTGGTTTTTTTTCTTTAATCTGTAATTTTTTTTCTCAGTTTCTCTAGAAAGTCTACCAGTAAAAAATGTACCCAGCAGGAACTGGCCTCCAGTTTTCTGTTAGAGGACTTACAAGGATGTATTGACTGTAACCTCTCTGCCGAAAATTTGTAAATAGCACTTTCTACACCCAAAATGGGTTTAGTAATTCCATACACATTTAGGGCGTAATTTGTAAAACTTCCTTGCTAGGACTAGTCTCATTTTGTTAAACAGGAGTGTTCATTTGAGCGTGGATTACCTATGTAAACAAATGTTTGAGAGGTCACGTATGCTTAGGGCTAGACTAAACGACCTGTACAACACTAACCTAAAAAAGCCAGAAACCAGAAGGGAAAGACAAAAAGCGCTAAGACTTATTTTCAAGCCAGCTTCATGATTTTTTGGAGGTGTGAGTAATGATTTTTAGATGCTAAGATTAGCATTACTGAATGAGGGCCTACCAAGTGCCAGCTCTGCAGGTGAGCAGGCTGAGGAATCAGCTGGGAGTGCAAAAGCCAGCCTCCCAGTGGTGTTGGGAGGCTGATTTTCGTCTGCAGCTTCAGGATCTTCATATGGAGACAAGGCTGGAGCCAAACAAAACCCTCTCCAAAACTGTTATCTCAGCACACTTGAAGTTCTCGAGTTTTATCTCAGTACACTTGAGGTTCAGGAGTTCAGGGGTGCTCAGGATTATGAAGATGGTTTGGACATCCCCTGTCTGGTGGTGGAGCCAGCCACCCATTGTTGAGGGGTTTGAAAAGATGCATCTGGTGGTGGTGCCAGATCTAGGGCATCTCGGACGAGTTATCCAGATCCTGGAGTTGCAGCAGGCGAGCGTTGCGCAGTGCCAGCTGCTGAGCACTGTGTCCTGCTGAACCAGCTGTAGTTACGGCTGCCAGGCAGGCCACGGTTGAAGAAACTTCTGTCTTCTGCCGAGCTTGGTAGCCACTTTAACGGTCTGGGCAAGTTTCCCTCTACTAACACTGGCCAACTCATATCCTCTCTCTCCCTGTTTGAAGCAAATCCTCCCTGGTGTCACTGGGACCGGAGCCTGAGTGGCCGCAGCAGCAGCTGAAGTGGGAGCTGGGGGCAAGAAACCCATTTCTCTGCTGAGGATGCCAGTAAGAGAAAGTGCAAGAAAATCTTGTAGAAAAGATTTTTTTTTTTTTTTTCCTTCTTTTGAGGAGGAAGTTGGAGACATGGGCAAAGGGTCTAAACCATCAGCAGTCCCAGAGCTCCTACTGTTTCGTGTTCTTTGTCTGAACCAACGTGATAGGGGACTTGGGCTTGTCGCTAATACTCTGAGACTGAAAAATAAGCAAGCAAGAAAAAAATAACCTGGAGAGAAACAGAAAATAAATGGGAGCAAACATCCCTTTGAGTATGCAGCGAGCATTGTTCAGACGGGCTGGTTTTGGCCAAGTTCCCCGTGAGGGAGTTGGGGGTGGCTTCTGGAGGAGCTGCTGCTTGCTGCCACGGCGTGGCGGTCTCAGACGCCCAAGCCAGAAGCCGGGATTTGAGGGCCATGTGTAGTTGTGCGGAAAGGGAACTGTGCAACATTGAGAGATTTGGTTGTGGGATGGGTGGGGTGCAAGCGAGATTTGGGAGGAAGGCTTTGCATAGTGTATCCCCAAGCTTTTGGAAGGAAAACCAAAACAGTTTGGTTGACCAAAAAAAAAAAAAAAAAAAATTCATACTGCAGGAAACTTTCAGGTAATTTATGAAATAATTACACAAGAATATCGTGTGTGAGCTACACTATTGAGAGAGAGGTTCCTTATGAAATACGCAGTCCCTGCATACCATGTTTGTTTCCAGGCATTGGTTCCTGCGTTGATTCTGATGCTGTGAATCCAAGGCCACCAGTTTGGACCAGTGAAACAGCGTAGCTTGGACTGAGGCTGCCTGAGGAATTTCCTCTTCTCCTTCGCTGAGCGCTATCTTGACAGCTGAGACCAGCCAGGGAGCTTTTGCTGACACACCCTGAATTTGAACATCTGGAGAGTGTAAGCTCTGCTTTCTTTGTGAAACATCCTCAGCTCAGGAATTTACTTCTCCCAGTGGCCTAGCAGAACCGACGTCCGTTGACCTTCAGGGCACAATGTAAGGCCCATCTGTTTTCTCAAATTTTTGCCGGAGGGTCTGGCAGGGAGGCTCATGGTTAACTTGTCCTGTGGGAGTCTGTGCGAGATGAACAGTGGCCAGCCTGGTATGTATCTGGTTTTTTAAACAATGTGTATGTGTCCAGACTTTTACAGGGAAATTAAACAAAATTATTTTACCGTACAGGCATTTTACAATAAATAAATTTATTGAAATAAATAAACTGTGCTATGAGGGTTCTTCATGCTTGAGCAGGAAAATAATCTCTCCCGGGCTGGCTGTTCATGATCCCGCAAAGAAAGTGTATCACAACTACCTCCATGACAACAGACTGGCACATATTACATGCTCAGGATTAAACCAACACTGAATCATTAAATAGAAGGAGAAGCCCATGTGACAGAAAGCCCTTATTAACACTAAAAGAATTTCAAGGTAACAAAGAAACACATTTCTTTTCTCTCTATTTTTTTTTTTTTTAGTTCAGTCCAGTTAGTCCTCCTTTTGAGCAGGCAGAGGAAAAAAACTACAAGCCTTGCATCAAGCCGGAATATCTGTTGATTGAAATATCTACGGACTAAATGGAAGGTGGGAAACAGGTACTAAGTAACTCACGGAGGCTTCTGCCACAGATACAAAGCCTGGTGAGAATCAGAAGATGTCAAAAACTTGTTAGAAAGTACCCTAGGTTACAAAGGGATCATCCTATGTTCCAATCGAAAAGCTCTGACTCTGCATAATCATCTGTTTCCACTTGAAATAGGATGCATTCCTCCCAGTCATCCCTCCGTTCACCTATGCTCCCCGTGGCTGCCTGCTTCCTGTGCAGCAGCATCACGTCCTTCCTTACGTTGTTCCTGCTTCCACCGCTCATCCTCTGCACCTGCTTCAGCCTTTCAATGTTTGCAGAGCTCTGGAAGCAAGGATCAAAAGCCAGATCGTTGCCTTTTTACTTGCCGGAGCTGTCCTATTAAAACAGGAATCTCATAAATAAAGAAACTGGGATTTGGTCCCATACTCATTTTCATGTTTGCAGAATGCTTTCCCCCCTTTTCGAGAGTTAAGAATAGTCCCATATAGATTTTTATGCTATTTGTGAATTGTTAGAGATTTCAGATACCAAGTCCCATGTAGGTAAAATCACACCAACTGTTTTCATAATTTAAAATGTAATTAATTTATTATTAAGCTAATATAACTTTAGAAATGTTTCAGGACTATGCCAGGTCCTGAATGTATGCTAGAGTATTCACCTGTAAAAAATTGTGCACTTCGTAATTGGGTTTCCCAGCTCTGAGTTTTTGCTGTGGTTTCAATAGGTAGGGAAGTTGTATACAGAGACATGACTGCAGGAATTTAACCAGGATTTGCAAATGAGATTTGCAATAATTGTGCAGCAAGTCTATCCGTATTCAAAGGAAGACACTTGGAAAATTAATGTTTTCAGTTGCAAAGCACCAAGAGCAGTTTTCATAGCTTACTACAGGACTGCATTCATTTCAAGATTTTCAACCTGGTTAAATGTATAAGGGTTGCCGAATTCTAATGAACACTAAACATACTAACAAGATTTGTCTTTGTAGCAATTTTATGACAGGATTTGTGTGCAACAGTCAGAACGATGGCTGGCTGAGCTTTTTTAATGTTTTTTCTTGCCACACTATGCAATCGGGAAGATGTATCTTTCCTGTTGTATTTTCCATAGGTGAAGTGTTCCCCAAGTTAACAGGCTACATATCTAGTATATTATGAGCCTATGGGAACCTTTTTATTGACAGTGTGGAGGCGACTTGTTACTCTGCATCTGAGGAAGCCGGGGCCAGAGCTGAGACACGTGGAGCTGCTGTACGTAACATCCAGGTAACTCAAGCTAAAGCCAGCCTGAGCTTTAGCTTCAGTTTACCCACCGCAAGCGGGTGTTCGACACAGTGCTGCCGACTGCGCCCTGCGTGGCCGCTCCTGCTGTGCACCTCTGTGCAGCAGGCTTGCCATACCTTAAAGGAAGGCACACGGGCTGGCGGGTAGGAGCTGGAAGGAACAGGACTGAGTTAGTCCCCCCGCACATCTGGCTGACGAGGGTAGACACCTTGCTGCTCTCGTCTGCGGAGGAAAAGCCTGCAGCAGGGCTAAAGCGGAGCTAGCGGAGACCATGAGTGGTTTGACCCGAGCACTTCGGATCCTGTCCCTAAGTAGTCGTCTGTCCATAGCCCATGGGTATAGTGTATGTACCTGAAATAGTTTGGTGATAATGTACGCTTCTACTGCTGTAAAACTCCTGCTGTCCAACAATTCATTGAGTCATCAAAAATTCTTAAACAAAACATACAAGTCTTAGTTCAGGAGTGAATCACTGGTTTGTTCACATTTTAGCAGAGATGTAAACAAGGTGTTTGGAACGTGTCTTGCAAGAAAGCATTTAAATAGCTGACTTTCTTCGACTGAAAAAACAACAATCAGTAAAGATGGAAGCATACAGCAGACACGGGCTGATGATGCTCAGCCTGCAGCAACAATGGGAAAAGCACCAGTCCTGTATTATCCTCTGAAGTACTGGGGTATTTTCTGACATTGCCAAGCAAAAGGAGAAGAGTAAGGAGGTACAATCTTACAGCTTGAGGGCATCTTGATTCTGAATTTCCATTGTGGCAGGTTACTTACTTGAATGTTGTCTGGCATGACATTGGCAGGGTTGTTTGGACTAGCATCAGTCCCTACTGGAATGTAAAGCTTTATTTCAAGTATGCGCTCATCTTCATTCTCATTATGCATTTAAGTCACTCTTAGAGCACAATAACAGTGTTGACACGATGGAGTGACCCAAGAAGTTCACTGAAGGGGCTCTGTCAGCATTCATAATACCTCACACATTTTTCTGCATGATACACTAATTCCAGAGATTCACAAAAGTCTGATTTCCTTTTTCTTTACATGTCATCCAGCACTGATATCTAAAGGCTTTTGAAAAGACAAAGTATTTCACGCAGGCATAATTATACAATACTCCTGTGTTCTCTCATATGTAAATGAAACTTAAATTCAAGGTCCTAAATTTTATGACACCATGCACTGCAAGGAGGGTTTCACAGCAGTATAATTTAAATTCAGAAACTGAACTTCTTAATTAATGAGATGTGAAAAAGAGTAACAACATCAATACAGCAACCCCCTACTATTTACTTTGATATTAAATTCAATTTGGTTTATAGTACCTCTAAGTCATCACATGCTCTTGGTTTATATATTGGCTGCAGAGAACTATATTACAGAAGCTGCAGGGCAGAGAGCAAACTGGAGATTTTGGTGGGAGCACAGGAACAGCAGAGCTTTTGGTGCTCAGAGAGACAGTGACAGATAACCCCATTGCCAACATATTTCTGTAAAAGTCATCAAATAGTTTCAATGCTTACTTGGGTACTTTTGCATATGTATATATATTCTGAATATTTTTGTTTACAAGATTTGTTCAATATTTTTCAAATATGAGTTTTAAGCTTATGAAATCTGAACTGTAGAAGTCCTCTTCCTGCAACCATTGAAAGGTGAAGTACATTCATTCTCTATGATTACAAGACTACATGGATTTAGAAACACCACTGTCACTCTCAGCTGAATGGTATCTGCAGTACCCATACGTAGGCACATAAGTCATAACATTATCAGTTGATACTGGACATCACTGTTATACTGAAAGGGTTGTCTTCTTCACTGCTACCCACATTGTGGTACAGAGGAGAAAGGGCGCCCTTGCCGTCCAGGGTACATCATCTGTTATTGTGGAAGTGCCAGGAAACTTAGATTCTTGTAAGTCTGAACTCAGACAGGGATTTTAACACTGTAAAACCCCATGTCTTATAAATTCTTTAAGAACAAATACAAATACATTCTCACTTCAAAAAATATAATAAAGCCAACTGGTTTAAATTAGTATCCCTGTAATATCTGAAACCCAAATATTACAAAACTAGACAGTTGTCACGGAAAACCAAATCACAAAAAAACTCGATTATTTTAAAGCAGAATGAAATACCAAAGAGACCATAAGCAATAACAGGATGAGTTTTCTTTTTTTAACCTAAGATACCAGTACTAAGTCAGGGTTTCTCCTACAACCTGACCGAAGTCGGCAGTTAACCATTGACTTCAAAAGGCCGGGTGATGTGACACGTAAATGGTAAATTGCCCACTTTTAATTTGACCAGAACAGAATTTACTCGTTGCTCTCGCGCAGCATAATTACGAGTTTACCCGCTTCTTCATTTACCATCGTACCGTTGAAATGAACTAACATTTGATTGTTCCTTCACTCAAGGACCTTGGATCTCTTCAGAAGGACAAGTGAGAGCAATTAATGTGAATCACATATGCAGGTGAGGCGTAAGGAGAATTCGAGCATCCCAGGCGACAGCCCTGTGCTTCCGTGAGAAGTGCTTGGAAAGCTGCCACCACCAGCTGCACCAGAAGAGGCAACAGCACAGTAAGGCGAAACATTTTGCTGATGGGCTCTCAGGCTCACAAACGTTTCCGTTGCAGTGCTACGTTCTGCTGCTGGACCAGCGTTTTCCAGTTCTGTCCCCAACCACATCCTCCTTGGATGTGGCACTGTAGCCTGGGGACTCAGCTATAGCGTTTGACCCCTTGAAAGATTCAGCCCAGGTAGACCTTGACACTGGGGACTGGGCCCAGGGGCCTCAGTGTTCCTCGTGGCTGCAAAACTCCCAGTCTGCAAGCCGATGATATATTTTACTACAATATTTTAAAATGCTGAAGTTGGCAAAGGACAATACTGTCAGAGTAACTCTGAATTTCTTTGCTTTCATGGGTTTAAATCAAGCTCTAAATTATTTTTAGTAGCCTGTTATTACAGCTTTTGCAACCTGAAGACAGACTAGTGCCTTTAATTCATTAGTAATTTCAACAGTTAATCAGAAAATGTCATTACCTAGAGAGACTGCAGCGCAAAATAAAGCACACTGGAGTTAAATTTAAGTGAGAGCATGGACAGAAATGAATGCAGCCTTTGATCCCCCTTCCATCCAGACTGCACCCTGATGGGCACAGCTGGACAGGATAGAAATCGTGAGAAGGCAGCAGTCTCGCCTGTTTAAAAGAATACTGTCAACTCATTAAGTCCTCAAGTTGAGTCAATTAAAAAAAAAAATTCACTGGGTTCTTTCAGAGCTCTCCTAATGTTTGTTGCAATGGCCATTTCTTGCCAGTTTTATTTTTAAAAGAGGTTGGTTTTCGGGTGTTTGACTGAAAAACATACCATTAACATCTGTTTAATCATCACAGTGGCCAAAACCATGTTTCTGTTAGCCGAGTGGGAGCTGTAAGCCTAAACAAAGGCACGTACCTCTCTCTGTCTGTCTGTCTGTCTTGTCTGAAAGCATATTCCTTTGGGCAAGGTAAGGGTCTGGTTTGTTTTGCAGTGGGTGAGGTTGCCCCCATCTCCAGGTGGCACCAGCAGGGAAGCAGACGATGGAGGCACATGGTCTCAGCTCACCTCTCCTATGCCAGTAAGGATTTGCTGATGCTGATGTGCATCCCTTTTTGGGCATCCATACTTACAGATGCTGAGGCCGGCGTGGGGTGGCTGAGACAAGCTCTATAGCCAGGGAGCGGAGGATGCAGGCCTGCGCATGCTAAGCATCTCTTGCTGCGTAGCACGTATTGCCATTTAAACTATGAGCTGGTCTCCTGCTGCTAACTAACGCATTCTTTACCTTACAGCTCTTCCTGCACAAGGGCACGCCGTCGCTGTTGAAAGAGGGCTACGCCTTTCCTTTGCGCTCCATCGCTGCGTATGAGGATTAGCCAGAAGCTGCATCCAGGCGTGTCTTCGGGCAGCCATGTTTCCTATTTCCTCGTTCCAGTTCCCTGCATAGGAGACACTTGGGAATTCTTGCATTGTCTGTCTGAAACACGTACTTGGTCCATTACAAGAACAGCTATACAGCAAATATAGTTGCAAACCCTCTTAGCATAGTCATATCTTTCAATAATATAGAATATAGCCTCTCCACAGCTGGAAAGCAATGTGTACTTTTTATTCTTCCAATGTAACTGTCTGCAGTATAGCTTCCCCCCCCCCTCCCCCCAATACAACAATATCATTAAAAACCTCGCATATATCATGTGGACCGGAGAATTCTGTGATGTAGACCCAGGCTCACCACTGAACAATCTCACCTTGCCACTGTCCTGACCCATGCAAGCTTTGAGTCACCTTCCCTGCAAACACAGGAATGCTCCTGGCACCTTCCCGCTTCCAGCTTTGATTTAGGAAACATCAATAAAGTTCTCTTCTGGACTGCTCAGATTTGTTGGGAGCCAGATTTAACAATCCCAGATGATTCAGGAGGGCCAGGAAGGTCTGATAACAGGGGTAATTTGAGGATGACATTGGCACGGCACAGTGCAGTGCAGGGGCACCTGCGCTGCCTCACTGTGCACTCCCACTTATATTTCTGTGGTGGCCAGGTCAGTAGAGGAGTTGTCTTAAACTTCCTGGCACTTTTAAAAAGCCTGGATTGCCTCACTGTCATCTGTTTATAGCAGGACCAGTTTTGCTGTTAGGGACATGTCATGTCGAAGTGCACCCCAGCTATGAGGAGAACAACTTCAGCCCAGCAGCCATGAGTTCAGGCAGCGTGTCATGGTCCTGTGTCCCTACACCTTCCCACAGGGGACCGAACTGCTCCCAGGATAGCGGTAGGTCAGAGAATGCGCAGACTTTTGTTTTAGGTGGTTGTATACTGTAATATTTGTAGATGTATCCAGAGCACGGGATGATTGTGTATTTTAAAACCAAAATATTATTTGTTGGCTTTGGAGCTTTCCCTTCTCCAGTTTCTGCCTACTGGGACAGTGCTGGATTTCTGTTTTGTTTGAAATTCCATCTGAAAACACATATATCACTGAGTGTGGTGGTGCGAAGCCAGTCCAAGGGTTCTCAGCAATGGAACCACTCTGCATTTAGCCACAGGGAATACGTGTTAGAGGGGTCAGTAAAAGTTTCAGGGAGCTGAAGTCGATTGGTAGCAGGTGGCCAACTGAGCTCCAGAAATCGGTGGTGCAAGTCTGCTTCCCCCGTTCTCCTTCTCTGCACGCCTCCGCCTTGCAGTAAGGGCCTGCATCCCACACTGTTATCACCACCGTCTCCACGCAGAATGGGCACCCGCTCCCTCCGTCTCCTCTTCCCAGCAGACTTGATGCTTTCTTACCCCTACAAGGACAGAGAAGGCATCTGGATAAGGACTGCTCCTAAGCATGGGAGGGGACTGGCATGACCCCTGACATAGCTGGGCCGAGAGGACTGACCAAGAGCGTTTGGCTTGCTGCTGCATGGTGGGTGGAGAGGGCTCGTACCCCAGCTACACCCCAACCAGCCCCAGCCATGGGGTCGTCAGGAGGTGGGAGGGCTCATCACCTCCAGCAGCAATGCCTCATCCCGCACAGGCAGCCCAGAGTTCCTCACCTCCAGCCTCCCTGGGCAGCTGCCCACCTAGACCTGGGTATGTTTTAATCTGATTAACTATGGCTTGGGAAGCCTGGACTGACACGGGGGAGGCTACAAGTTGTTATCCATTACGATCGGCATGGTAAAATTATGACGTGGCTCAGCTCTGGCTTAAATTAGGAAGTTTTACCAAAGCAATGATGTCAAGGAAAGGTAGTGTGGAAGGAGCACATGGCTAATCAACACCGGTGCCAGCCAAAATCCGATTAGTGATGCAGCTAGACTACTCCAGCGGAAGGGACCGGAGGAGTATAGTTCTCCCAGCGAAGTGATACAAGTGGAGTCGAGACAGTGGAGTCGAGACAGAAGCAAGGGCTAATGGACAGCAGCGTGGTGTAAAATTGGTTTGACATTTTTAAGGAGTTAAAAGAAGAGCTTAAAAAGAGGTGGCAGAGCGTGCGCGGGGAGTGTTGTGCTAGCCAGCCCTCTAGCGGGAAAAACAGCTTCACATGGGGCGGGAGTGTGATTGCAGCAAAGCTCTAAGCCGGTTTTTATCAGGTACAACTGCATCTTTAGGGGAGGTTTTGCTGACATAGCTCTGACAGCTGCTAGGGTGCGCGTGATTTCTTTTTTTTCCAGAGTATTAACTAACACAGCTGCGCGGGCAAAACTTGAAAACGTAGATTAAGCTTAAAGATAAATAGGTAGTCCTTGATTACTTTCTTGCTGATAACCCTGCTAAAGACAAGTTAAAATCCTTATGAGCCCTGAGGCATTTCAATGAATTAGCCGTTTTATTAGGTCACCCAAAGCATGAGCTGAAGGTTGCTGGCATCACCGACCGTCGGAAACTCAAAGCAGGGTAGAGCATCACCGACCATCGGGAACTCAAAGCAGGGTAGCTCCGCCGGCTCCGGCTCCTCTCCCATCCCTGCTCTCCCTCTCCGTGTCCCTCCTCTTTGCCAGTCCAGCCTCCAGCTAGGTGGAAGGGGGCTGGGCAGTGAAAATGGCAATATACCCGTTTCTTTTCCCTCTCTAGGAGGAGCGGAAGATCTGTTGGGAAACGACTGTCCCCTGGACGCAGCCTGCGGTGGATGGGTGCCCGGGGTCGCCTCCTTTCTCCCGGTCCACCGAGCCCCGGAGAGCATTTGGGGGATGCAGGCTGCGGGGGTGTGTGTGTGTGTGTGTGTGCTCGGCTAGGAGCAAATCAGGAGGAGGAGGAGGAAGAGGAGGTCGCCGGCAGTGGAGAGCCGAGCGCCGGGAGGGATAAGATGGAGAAGCGGGTGGTGATCGAGGCGGGGAGCGGCAGCGGAGCCGCGGTCACGATCGCGTCGCGGTAGCACGTTTCCCCGACACGAGGGTGCGGAGGGCTCGGGAAGGAAGGTGGGGTTTAAAAAACAGCCCAAAAGATATTCCCGGGCAGCAATAAAAGAGAGCCACAGGCAGACAGAGTCACGGCGCTGCCCGGGCCCCCTGGTTCAACTCCAGAGAGGGATGCGCTGCCACCCCCGGTTTGGGGTGCCGGGCGGGAAGGCAAGGAGGG
>VYXH01012333.1:281585-293523 GCA_013397275.1 Burhinus bistriatus | reverse complement strand
CACACTGTGACAAAGTGACAAGCAGAAACTCGAGGAGAATCGCACTTCCTTCCTGCTGAGCCACTGCATCTGTATTTGTGGACAGGGATGATGATGCCTGAGCTCTGTCTGACCTGATCTGGTACCATGGGATCAAAGGAAGCTCTTGCTGTCGACCTCAGTGGGTGAAAGATCAGTTGCGTAGTTTCGAATTGACTAATCAAAGGTCCATCTTCCCAGAAAATACACCTATTTAATTCCAGGTATTTATGGGTAAGCAATCTGAGTTAATGGATAGGAGATAAGAGTAATTAATGATGTGCTTCAGGTGAGGTCCTATCTCAGCGAGGTTCCTCCCTCTAACTGGAGGGGTGAATGCTTTGCATCCCACGCGTGACCCCATGTGAAATTTCACCCCGAGTAGAGAGCTGATGGACACTCAGCTCTTCTGGGCATATTCCTCTACCAAGCTTTTGTGTGGCCTCCAGCCAAAGGCAGCTGAAACGTGCCCAAACTGGCTCTCCCTGGCAGCTGCTGGCAGCTCTGCCTACGTGGAGCCTGCCATGGGCGACTGAGCTCTGCCTGTGATATGAGGAAGAGAAGAAAAACATCTGCTTACCCGGACTCCTTTCTTTTGGAGTGCGAGGCTGCGTCGGAGGAGGCTGAGGCTGGCAAGGATGGAAATGGGATCAGGAGTGAAAGCGTGAGGCGGTGTGAGAGTTTGGGGATCAGTGGCAGGAGGTCACGGGAGGTGGTTCTGTGGGAAGAGGATGTTCTATATAAGAAATAGTTTATTTCCATGGCAAAGTCCTTCCACAAGAACATCCTAATAAGTGAAGGGCCAGATCCATTGATTAAGCTATATTTGTACCTTCTGAGAAATCTCAGTGAACAGCGGGCCAGGCACCGGAGAGTTAGGTATGACAGTGCCAGCATCTGAGCCCAGGTGACACTGATGCTCAGCACAGACCTCCTCCTCCAGAGATCCGGTGGCCAAAGTCAGGCTGGAGTTAACGGAGCTGTCTGAGACATGTCATGAGCAGCTGTATGTGACAGTTACCTGTTGTTGTCTCTCCCTACCCACCTCCATCCCCAAAGTTGTCTTGTCCCTGGGGAAAATCCCCCAAGAGCGACACCATGCTCCTCCAGAGACTGTAAGAGAAGATTGCTCCGTAAGGGCCTGATGCTGTCCCTCTTTCCCTGGAGTGAGCCAGAAATTGGCCGTGTATAGTCTTCCAGTCCATTCACTTGCAGAGGAAAAGTTAATCTGCAGGAGCATATACTTAATATGCTCGCAAGTGGAGTTCAGCGAAGCAAAATGTGGAAACAAAGCTGTCTCCCCTGGACAGCTTGCTGGATCAGTGTAATTGCTGCATTTTTCTGAGCTGATGTTTTATGAGCCTATTATTCCAGGATTAGTGCCTGCATGTATTTTGAAAGCAAAAAAAAAAAAAATTGACATCTGATTTTTCTCCTGTAAAGCCGTTGTTGAGCAAGGGCGTTGCCTAAATTTCAATAAAATTGCCATAATAGTGTAAAGTAGGGGTCTTGCTACTTATGTCTGGTAGCTGTTTTGGCAGAGTCGGGTCCATTATGGTCACCAAAATATCTAACGTCAGTAAGGGGGGCCCAAACAGGTTTTGATTTGTAGCAGACTTTAGCAACTCCGGAGGAGTTAATGCGCATTGTTGTTTCAAGAAAATTGTGTGTTTAGAAATGAAATCTGTGGATTAATGAGTCCCCAGCTAGGCTTGGATCCATTGCACTGACACAATGCATTGTACAGAATCAAGGCAATGCAGAGCGGATGCCAAAAATCTGCCATTACCTCACCCTGAAATTGCTAGAAGCTAGAGGTCTTCAGGAGAGCATGAGATGTTACATGCTTTGGGCCAAATGCTAGTTGCTTTACCAGCTGCTTCGAGGGCAGTCTGATGGACGATGCGTTTTGAGTGATGTGTGTGGGATGGGAACCAGCAGCTCCTACGAGCACCTAAGCATGAGAGGGTGAGCTAAGGTGAGATTTTTAAGCTTTCCCTGTGAATGTCTTTAGCATCAGACTTTAAATCAAATCTTTTACGGTACTTCTTGTGGTTTATGTTGCCATAATGTCAGGCATGCTATTATTTTCTGGGCTTGAAAAATGTTTGGTAGTGCCTGATGCAATTAAGTGTATTTTAGCTGAACGCAGGAGAATGTTGAACAGATTATTCTTTCCATTGCTTTTGAATAAAAACATCGCAGCCTATAATCTGACATTTTTGGGTAAAAGGCTGATTTGTCAGATCAGCTCAGGCAGTCTTTATTGCTAATCCTAAGGAAACATAGTTCCTCTATGAAGAGCAAGCCAATTTAGCTTTAAATTGTGGCTCTGAAACCCTGCTGAGTTAGCTGTATTGTTACTCAGCTAACTTTGGGAGCCTGTGCACAATATACTCTCAGATTGTTTCAAGCCTTCTGCTTGGGGCTCAGAAGGGTCAATTGCTGGGCGACGGGAATCGGGCAAAGGCAGATATTGCAAGATAATGATTTTTTTGCATTTTTAGACAGCTGAGATTGAGTTGTCGTCACTGCGGTGGGGGTGGTATGAGGCTCCATTAGTAGACCAGATAGATTGTGTTATCTGCTGTGGACCTCGAGGAAGTGTCTGAATAACTCCATATGGTGTTGCCGAGTGACAATGTATTGACGATATATTGAGGCAAAGTTCTTGTAAACAAACTTGAACAGAGATTACATTTAACTACTTTTAGGTGTAATCTTTAGCACTACAAAAGAGTCCTTGAGCCAAATTGAATCATTTGATTTCTCATCCACCAAGAAATTTGTTTATAATTTTCTTTAGTGCTATTGTTAAGCTTGAAAAAGGTACATTTTTAGTTACAGTAAGTCAAGTGGCTTTCTGCAACAGTGGGAAGCAGTGGCTAAAAATACAGTTTACCAGTTCCTTCTACGAAGGCAAAGCAATTAATATTAAAAGTGGCCTTTTCACAGAAGAGTTCATGTTCAGAATGCATTTCTGTATTAAAGAGGTAAAAAAAAAAATAATAAAAAGAAGAGGTGTATTTGGGCACCCTGGAGGTGCTGGGTGGGTAGGTGGGCAGAGCACTCTCCCCGCAGAGAGCTGGAAATGCCTCTCGCCCCAGTGGGCCCTCCTGGAAGGAGGGAGGTGTTTCCAAAGGGCACCTGCACAGCTGTCGCCTGCTAGCAGCACGTTGGGCAAAATTATACGCCGGCACATTTCTGTGCAAACTTCATGCCCTGCCTTCGCCTTCCCAAGTGCTTTTCAATGAGCGCGGGGGGAGCGGTGCAGCTCCCAGCCTTTTCAGTAGGTGTGGAGCGATGTGGGGCTGGAGCTGCCTGGCAGAGAGTCCGTGTGAGATGCAGGTCGTGCAGATTACGTGGCTGCTCTACACCAGCCAAGGCAGCCGTCTCCTAAAGTGCCTCCCGTGACCAGGCCAGGGCTGTCAGCTTAAGCAGCGTTTACTCAAGTGGGAGTATAGAGAGGTCCATATGCGGTGGTATCAGTCCCTGGCCCTGCACCCCACCTTGTCCATTGCAAGCCCACTCCCACTGCAGACCACTCTGTCCTCTCCTCGGGTAGGATGGAGGAGGCAGCTCTCATCTGAGCCCATCAGAACCTCTTACTCGAAGCAAAGGCTGGAGCGACTCATTTCGCACCATTTCTGTTTTCTAGCAACTGTTTAAGAGAATATAGGCAGGTGGAGGCAGAGAAATATGGGCAAAAGTGGTTCCAGTAGAGAACAGCAGATGCTATGATGCCATATACACTTTCACACGCCACAGTGTTAATTTTGCCTTGAGTAAATTCACAGTTTTCCTGTGTCTTCCACCATAGACTTCAGGGAATGGCGAATTGGTGGCCAGAGGCCTGTAGGTGTGTTGGCAGGTGAGATCTTGCCCCGTTAATGCCCTCAGTAACCGTGCCTCCCCCTGTGACATTACTG
The DNA here is from genome assembly GCA_013397275.1 of Burhinus bistriatus. Classification (NCBI taxonomy): domain Eukaryota; kingdom Metazoa; phylum Chordata; class Aves; order Charadriiformes; family Burhinidae; genus Burhinus; species Burhinus bistriatus. Next base: position 289,576 of record VYXH01012333.1, on the reverse strand, counting down.
CTCTTCATCGGGGAAACCAACACCGGTGGGGGCTTCTGCCCCAGGACTTGCCATTGTCAACCTTGTCTGTATCTCAAGATCCAGGGTTGGCCAAGTAGTAGTACTGGCTTAAAACCCAGGAAATTTGGTATGTACTCATGTATAGTTCTAGGGTCTTTACCTTTGTCTGATTTCTGAGTTTTGGGGGCCATGAGTGTGTGTGTGGCAATCACTTTCAAACCATCTCGCCAACCAAATAGGCCAGGAAGTTACTAAATTGCAAAAAAAGTTGAGTTTCTAAGGTGGTCACTGGTCTTTCAATTCAGCCCTTTCCTTTTTTCTCCCCCAAATACCGTAAGGTTGTAGGTGAAACTGTCAAACTTGGAATGTCTTCATTCTTTCAGTGGCTCAGACGGTAAAGCCACAGGATCTTAATTTGAAATTTGATCTGTTATTTTATGTTTTTCCTCCAGTGATACCTGTATATCAGTTTCCTAGATGCGTTTGTTCTCTCACTGTATTTAATTAGTAGTTGCCTTCTTACCTTTTTCTCTACATACTTTTAAATTTTATCTCTATGCAAAAAGAAAAAAAAAAAAGCTTGTTTTGAAAAGTACTTACTGCAAATCTGCTTGGTGGCCTTCTCCCAGGATGCTGTTCATTTTTATTAACAGCTGCCAACTGTTGCACCTGGATGATGTGTTGCTCTTAATTATATGCACCAAGGGAATGAAATGAGGGTGTTTCTGCAGCCTGAATTTTGACATTTCCTTGCTTGTGTTTGCTTTCACAGCTTTGACACTATTCTTTTCACAGAGGGGGGTGTGTGTGTGTGTGTGTGTGTGCGCAGATGCATAACTTGTATTGAAGCTACTAAACATACGGTTTTGTTAACATACGATACTTCAGAAAATTATTTGAAGGACAGTGTCATGGTTGCAATGGCATCAGTGAGGACTTGGCTGGAAGCAGGACCAGAAGATAGATTGCTGTGTCAGCATAGTGTTCCCCGAAACATGTCCTGGAGCATGCAAGAATTTGAGCATAAGGGAGAATACGGGCCAAACTGCTGCTCTGCACCTACCTGCTCAGTTTGCTATATGATCACCTGCTAACAGTTTGTTCGTCTGGAGAATAACCAGTTGCATCAGGCACTTGTTATAAAGCCACGCTCTTCCCTCTAACCCTTTTCTATAGTGCATGCTTGGCATAAGTGGGAATAGGCTTTAATAGGCAAGAGAGCCTGTTCATTAGTGCAGTCTGTCTTCCAGGAAGATTGCTTTAATATTTTTCAGCTGTAGCTTGCAACTTGTTCTGCAATGAGCTGAATTCATGCACATGTGGCAGTTGCTTATCCTCTTGAGATAATCTGCTTTCAAGTTTACATTCAGCGATTTTAAGGATGTCACTAACAGTGCACGTCAGCAATGTGCTGCTTTTCATACAGACTGTTATAATTTTACTGGCATATGCAGGATCGAGGGAAGCCGAGTGTTTAGGTTGAATTCACACCGGGTGTAGTTCTTACGCGATGCTCACATCTGGATCCTTGTATTTGTTCTTGCAAGTTTTGTATTTTTAACATATTTAATGATGCATAAAGCTGTGTGCCTGTTTTTGTAGGCATGTGTTACCTATAAATGTCTTGGTAATTAAAACACATCTTGCTTTCTACGTCTTGCGGTTTGCCATACCTCCTTTTATACCAATGAGCTGGAGAATGCTACCGCAGCTTCATGCATTTCGGCACATGTAACACATTAGGCATCTTTGCCCCTCTGCCCTCATGAGTTACTTGCTTGCCTGTAGTTGGGAAAATGGAGGTTATTAATGAGCAGCACTTACTCTTCACGAGGATATAACCCCAGAAGGAAAACAGTCATGAGGTGGTGCGACAGATCTTCTGGCAGCTGAATTGTAATAGTCTGTCTAAAACCCAAGCTGTTGTGTTGTATGAACAATAACATAAAATGAGCTGAGAGTTTATGCACTGACTACACTACTCTTCAAGGTTATGGAGAAGCAGCTAAAACTGTCCAAAGCCAATGACTGGGTAGATATCAGGCAGAAGAAGAATTAGGTGGATTGCTGTGTGGGTGCCCACCTAGAAGCATGGGATACAACTGAACCAAAGCAAACCAGTACTGGCTAGATTCAGACCATCTCCAGTACTCTTCTGCTTGCTGTATAGCCACACTTTGCTTTACTTCAGCTCCACATTGGCTTAGCTGTTACTTTAGATAAGCTGAGGAGCCAAAAATCAAAACCTCTCCATTCTGCGGCTCTGTGAAGCTTCTTCTGCTGTGCTTCCACGATGGGTGGTCTGGTGGCTGATCTCCTGGAGGATATAAATCTAGTGGGGCTGGTGTCTTCCGTGGGGCTGATGGTGGTTGTGCTGATGAAGACAACCAGGTAAGTTTTTCCAGTAGGGTTTACTGGAGTAAGAGAGAAGCCACCATCACAAGCACGGCTCTGGGGCCCACGCTAGGGTGGAGGTACCTGTTTCTAAGCTGATAAGGTGAATCCCTGCAAAACCAATGTGTTGATCAGAGTTTAGGATCGGAGCTTGCAGGGAGCAGGATCAAACCTCATCCTCAAGGAAAGTGTCTGGGAGGAGTTACCCCAGGGAGACCACCTGCAAAACATGAAAAGAAAGCTGCTGCTGCCCTGACCAAAATTTCCTTTTGCTTTGCTCTGCTGAGCTCTCAGTCCAGCACCTTTAACTCTAGGCCCAAGAGGGCTCTTCTCGTTTGCAGCGGAAGATCAGTGCTACTAGTGCTATGAGAAAAAACATTGCAACAAAGAGAACTAAAAAAAGATAAGTTATATATAATAAAGTTCCTTTGCTATCTGCCTGTTGTGGAAGATTGTCATGGAAACATTTTTTTCAGAGAATAAATTTATTTTCTGTGAATAATGTCCACAAAGCTAAGGGAAAGAACATATTATTTATCTATAAAAACTTTATTGGAGACACCTTTTTCTTGGCTCCCAACAGTTGTAAATGTTTCTATCTACTGCGTTTTGAATCACTACAAAAGAGGGTATTACCTGGGCCTCAAAAGCTGTGGCTCTTGGGTTTCTGTTTGGTTTCTTTTTCTTACTTAAAGCCACAAAGCTATATTGGTATTAAAGTGCTTTAAATCAGGGACACTTAGTCTTCCAGAAGTCCTGTTATGCATTTGATCACTAAAATGTGAAACGGGGACTGTTTAATGTGAAACACATTATGAGTCCGTGATCAGGAAAATGGGAAGCGGCGTGATCCTCTAAGGATCAGTGTTGGAGGAATGTCATTTGGTATCGCTCCTCTGCTTTTGCTTCCCCAAATGTAACCTGAGATCTTCATCCATCTTGCTGTGACAGAAGAAGTTTTCGGCACTAGGAAGGCAAGTTATGGTTTATCAGAAACAGCTGGATGGGATAGGGTTTGCTTGCGACCGAGGTATCAACCGTGCCTTGCCATGCCTCAGCTCTGGTGGCTGCTCCCTCACAGCCTCTTAGGGCTATGTCTGGGTGGAGAGGACCTCTATCTTCTAGCAGTTGTCACGCTGGCCTCCTCCGGGAGGGGTTGTGAGTGGCCATCAACTTCCATCGATGTGAAGTGAGGACCTTGCTGGTCTGATCGGGTTTTCCATGTGCTGCAGTGACTGCACGTCAGGCTCCCTGTATGCTTGAGTGGCACGCCCTCAAAAAATGTCTTTCCAGTGAGCTGATCGTACCTTGAGTTCAAAGAGTTTTCATGTTAAGTGCTGGGCGGTGATTTAGCATGTCAGTCTTACCTTATGAATGAGGGTCAAAAAGCCCTTTTCAGAAAAACGGCTAATATTTGGAAAGTGATACTTGACAGATATTTTACATGTCAACAGCAAGGCAAACCCATCTGTCCCAGGCATTCAGAGACATGCTTTCTCCTTGCCTGGGATGTCTCCGGCCCAGAGGCTGGTATTTAGAGGCTTGTAAGGATTTCTTTCGGAACCTCTGTAGTGCCTCCTCATGTATCTCTGTGCCTGGCTTTCTGCCGCCACTACTTCCATCAGTCTGCATAATCTCTCTTGACTTCTGTAGACATCTTTAGAGGCCAGGGAGGTAAAAATGTGCTCCTTTCCCTTGGGGGATGCACTTATGGCTACCCCATTAATTAGTTGACCAAGAGAGCACTGGAAGGTCACCAGAATGGATTTCTTTCTGCCAAAGGCGAGACATCCCCCCCATGACCCACTTGAGACAAGCCATGCGTTCCTTCCCATGGATGGGGCTGTGCTGTAGCCGTGCAGGTTCCTCCTTCCTGGCCTCCTGGGCTGTGCTCTGACCCTGTGGCACCTGTGGGTTGTACAAATCCTGCTGCTTTGGATGTATAGCACCAAGGAAAAATATAATTCGAGGGGCATTTTTTTCAGAGCGGCTGGGTAGAGGCAGAATTGCGGCACCCTCCTTGCCGCAAAATCATCTCCTGCTGGTCACTGTGCTATAAAGATCTGGCCATTTCAGGTGGCAGAGACGCTAGCAGATAAGAATATGTCTGTCTTTCAGCTGTTTGAAAAGGAAGTGAAGCAGAAGATGAGAGGGAAGCGGCCAGCTGGCTTTATGGAAACAGTGGAGCAGAAGTATGTCCAGGAAAGGATTATGATAGTTGCCCATGAAGAATGGCATGAAGTTAGCCATAAATATAATGTGAAGTAAAAAGCACGTTGAAGAGACATACTGCCGAGAACGGCTCTCCTCCAGTGAAGCTGAGCCGCTCTATGGAAATGGGCCACATCAGACAAGGCATTAGTTGTGTGTTAAATAAGCAATTAGCTCCGCTCTGTTTCCTTCCTTCCCAACTGAAGTAAGAGGAAAGGGGAGGAAGAACTGCAGAAGCATGGGGAATGCCGCACCGTATGGATGGGCGCTAAGGTAGAGCATGAGGAAGCCCTGAGGAGTCCACACACACAGCCTTGCAATATTGACCATCTTAAAACCTTCACGTGATCTTCCCTTGCTCTTAGCATAGCGGGAGCAACCCCATAGTATGTCCTTACAAATGCCAGTGCCTTGACACTTGAAAACTCTGTCTCCTTGTGGAAACACTAATTTGACTGTGCCGATACCGTTGGCAGCAGAGCTGTGGGTGAGTTGGGCTGTCTGCAGCAGCATCAATATTGGCATGACTTCTCGTGACACTTCATGTCTTCTGAGCTGGGAGCTCCAGCAAAGATGTCAGGGAGAGCTTGCAAAATTTCCATCCCTTGATGTGACTGCTGACGGCTCCCAGAGGGTCTTGCCTAGGTCAACCCCCATCCTGCTGTGTACCATGCCTTGTCCTCCGCCACTCTCCGCAGGGACCAGAGACTCTTCGCATATGTACAGGCACTGAAGCCCAAACAGATCACAGCAATCATCCAGCCTGATTTCCTGTAGAAGATGGGCCCCAGTATTCTCTTCAGCAGTATCTCTCTCAATGTTTTGTTGAGCTACTGCATGCTTTTAAGAGAGGGAGGAAAAATTCAGGATCTACATTTCATCTCTGTAAGAGAAGATGTTTCTATCATTACTTCACTGCCCCTAAAAAAACATGGATCGTGTTTATAGCCCGAGTTTGCGCAATTTACCTTTTGGGAAGTTAATTTTTATTTTATTAGATTAAAGAGCTTTCTGTTATCAGAAATCTTTTCCTCATGTAGGTACTTGCAGCAAGTCATCAAGTCAGTGTTTAACATTCTCCTAATGAAATATTCTAAGCTTCAGTCAGTTACTACGACAAACAGTTCTTGGACCTCAGACTGTTCCTGAAGCTCTTTTCAGAACTCTTTCCAAATTTTTAACATCATTTTTTTTAATTACTGGCACCAGAACTGGATACAGTAATCTAATAATAGTCCCCAGTGCCTTGGACAGGTGTAATTAATACCTTTTCTTACTTTAACAAATATATCCTGCTTATGCTTTGAGGGATTATGTTTAAGTTGGCTGTGGCATCAAGAGGGCTTAAGTTCATTTGCTTATCTAAAGTACTCCTGAATCCTTTTCTGCGTTGCTGGATACTGTCGTCTTGGGGTTGTAGGTAATGGTAAGATTTTCTTTTTATCCTCTGGCGATTTGATTCTTTTCATTCAAGGTACCTTGAATCTGAAGTATTTGAGTGAGCATACTCAGAGCTACTTTCTTATTTAGAAGAGTTTATATTTCTTCGGGGCCTGATTTCAAGCTTTCCTGTCTGTGTCTAGTCTGCCAACAGAGAGAGTGGCCTCCTGCCTACTGAGATATTTATCCTGTACTCGTCTCTGCAGCTGGTGGTTTTATGTATTGCTAAGCTCAAAACTCTTGGCTTGTGCTGTCAGAGACTCAGAAGAAAGGCGACTACTTTAACAAAGTGACTGCTCTCTATCTTTTTTGATGTCTGATTTTACTAATGTCAGAGCAAATACGAAAGAAAAACTATATATTTGGCTGTCCTACAAAGAGAGGTACAAAAACTACTGAAGACCGAACATTGCCACTCAAGCATGAAGCAAAGAGATGGTACTGCTTGTTTAACATAAAACCTCAATGCATCTCTAATTGTATAGCTACTGAGCAGTCTTTTCACAGTGCATATATGTGCACATGCACGCACGTGCTAAACTCGACCTCTGTCCTCCCTATTCCATTTGCAGCAAGCATACAAGACAAATAGAAAAGGTATCAGATGGCCATTTTCTAGGCCTTGGGACAAGCCTTATTCTTGTGGAAGAATCCGCTTTCACACATTTCTGTGCGTTTGGAGGATTGCTGGCTTCCTTGAAGTGAATGGCGAAGCTGTGATCAGAATGGTTAGCGAGTGGTTACCTTCTTGTGATACTCTCAGAAATGCTCTGCAGTTTTCTTTGAAAGCAGTTCTTGAAAGGTGAATATGATAGTAACATTTTCTAGGGAACCGGGAAGCCAAGCAGGATAGCCGAAGGGAGTCCCACCAAAAATGCCACCCTGAGAGCCTATTCAGACAATTTCTCTGAATTGGGTGGTATGGGCCATGAGGTAATTTGGCAAATGCGTAACATCAAGCATGTTACCGTTCTTACAGTTTCATTGCGTTCAATCCCATGGTAGAAGTTAAGCTTGTGTTCCTGCGATGGTGTCTTGACTCATCTGTGTCCCACGTCCTAACAGAAGAGCTGTGATTTCTCTCTGTCCTGAGTGGGACATGTGTGGTCCTTTCTGAAGGTGTACGGTTTAGTGATTTCTGGTATGCGTTTCCTTGGATGATGCTTTTCTTTCATGCTTTATTTCTTAAGATATTAGAAGTTGATATATATATAAAAAAATGATCCCTTTGCTGTATGGCAAAATTTGCTAAGCTGTAACAGCTAAAAGAAAGAACAAATGCTACCCAGTGAATGAAGTTGGCACTTTCTAATCCTTGGATTCAGTTGTGAGAAGCAGCTTGTTATATGCCTGGCTGGTTGGTTGCCCAAATTGAGATACCCTTGAAGGGATTGCTTTCAGGACTGTGCTGACAATTGTGCGGGCTTCAAAGTTAGGTCTGTTTAATATGATTTGAATTGGCCACCCAAAATCACCAGCCGGTTTTGAAAACTAAGCTCAGATTTTTGTGGTGGGAACAGTGGTAAAATACAAAGCAAGCTACAAGTGATGCCAGACAGCTATCACTGAAAGGAAGGAAGAAAAGAATATAAATTCATTGCATGAGCCTTCTTGGGAACTTTAAAAAAAAAAAAAAGGCTGGAGATGGGCTTGCACTAACAATGGCTGTAAAATATCTACATGGTCTGGCTCTTCGTTTCATTTTCCTGGCTAAGCTTAAACCAGACAATAAAGGTTTGTGGGTTTAGGTGCAGAAGACCAAGTCTCAGGCCTTCCCGTTGACTGTCCCCTCAGCTGGACCCTGTACTCTGCGGCTCTGAACTTCATCTGAATTGTCAGGGTGCACCAGGCCTCCCATGGCCCAGGACGGTGCTGAGAGTCAGCACTGCTGCCTGGCTTGGCATCATCTTCTGCAGGTCTGCCAGAAGTAGACTCTAGCAAAAAAA
>VYXH01012333.1:219222-281508 GCA_013397275.1 Burhinus bistriatus | reverse complement strand
AAAAAAAAAAAAAAGTCAGGGGGTTGTCCCTGAAGTAGTTGAAGCTGTTTCTCTTGTGCTATGTTGGTCTCCTGGCCAAATCCCACAGTGCTTGCTGGATTATTATTCAAACCAGTTTTCTCTAAATTCAGCTGGAGCTCCCTTTGGCATTGGTCTGCAGGAACTGCCTTCCCCTTATTTAAAGTTACGAGAGAATTTGCAGAAGGAAACAATTCAAGTGGTTGGGTAAGTGGGGAAAACTCTTAAAAGGTCCTCAAAATGTCATACCCTGATTTTGCAAGGTCACGTGCAATCTTCTGTTCGCTGTAAAGTTAAGTATGTTATAACATTATTTGCCAGGAGGGGCCATCACTATGAGCTGTTCTTCTGGATGTTGTTGCAAGCATCTGACGCGAGTATTGCTCAAGACCTCTTGACTTTGACTCGGCAAACAGGCCATTGAGAAAAGACATTTTCTGGCAAACAGGAGGGCTCGCTGCCGTTGAAGTGCGTCCTTCTGCCGAGAGACAGCCTGTGCAAAGACATCCAAGCTGGCAAGTAAGAGCCAAGGCTGAACTCGGACCAGGGCTCCCCAGGTGCTCATGTACCGTGTGGCTGAAGTCACTTCTGGTCATGTGGTTGTTACTTGGTTTTTATTCAGGTGGAATCATGGTATGTCTCAACTGGTCAAAGCTTGAGATTCCCCAGGGAAAGCTAGGTAGAGGGATTTATGTTTTTACTGTAAAACTGTGGCTTGAATAAAGCTCTTTGCAGCTTGTGGAGGGGGAAAACAACCAACCAAAAAACAGAAACCCGATTGCCTTTCATTGATGTTGTATGTAGTTGAAAATAGCTTTTGCAGCAGGCTTGGGTCTGCCCAGCCCCCCACTATTTGTTTTTGTGTTCAGCTTCATCCTGGTATCCAACATTTGGTTTCCCATCAGCAGTACACTGCAGGCATACAATGCCTTGGATTTCTTATCGAAGCACAACAGAAGTTGAAAAATATGAGTTTTCAAAGCAGGTTTCCAGCACTGAGGAGTATTTATGGAGGGTTAGTCTGAAGGGAAAAAAAAAAAAAGTCTCAGTAAGACTGAGCCGCACTCTGGCAAAACGACACTGCTGCAGAGCAGTCAGGCGGTGATCTGAATAGACCTTTGCATGTCCGCTGGGTAAGCAAACATGTTTCCCTCACTAACAAAAGCACTACTACTTGACCTGTGTTTTTTCCAAGTGTCACTGTTGGGGTTATAAATAGCCAGCAGAAGGGGAGGGGGAGAAGATGACTTTGACTTCTGCCCACTGAGCGCCTGGAGGTTCCTCCTGCCTGGTGCAGCAGACCTGTCACTGGCTCCATGGGCTCGGCGTGCTGTTGGGGTGCAGGTCTGCGAAACGTGCCTCTTGCACGGACATATGGATGCTGTGCTGGGGCATAGGATGTGTGTGACCCACCCTCAGTGCTTTTTTGCAGTTTTGTATGTCGAGGCATGACTGTTTACAAAGAGGATACAAAATGTGTTTTCTCTGGATGCAGCAGTGATCTAGTGACCTAAACCCTGGCTCCCAGATTTCTCCGGCCAACATTTGGTCCTTTAAACTATCTCTTGCTTTTTCTCAGGGCCTTGCTCTGTTTTTGTGCGGTTTGGTGCCAGCCAGCTCCACCTCCCCCCGCCTCTCTCTTGCAGATTCACAAACCCTCCTAAAACACTAGCTGGCAAAAATCCTCCGCCCGTGTGTGTCAAACGCGTGCCTTTGTTTGGGTGATGACACGTGCCTGTATTTGCTGATGGTATTTTAGCTGCTTGGTTCTGTAAGCAATGTCACTGTCTCCTCCAAGGATCTGTGGAGAAGAGCGGTGCTTGCACTTCCCCCTCACCTCCGCTCCACTACGCTTTAGCCCAACCTGAACTATTTTAGTGCGACGATCGAGAGAAGCAGCAATTGCTCATATGATGTGTCACACCATAAACTTCAGGAAAGTAATTCATTCCAACAGTGTAATTCTAGGACTCGGGAACCAAAAATATGGGCTATTACTCATCTTTGTATCTCATAACACAGAATAACCTAAACCATTTATTTATTTACATAGCAAAGGTTTAGCCAAAAGCAAAGTGTTGCATGTCAAGAGCTACTGTTCCTACATATTCAGAGTAATTACTTGCTTTATCATTTGTTTTTTATTTCTGTGCTAATATTGGTCAAGAGTTCAAGTCAGGAGATAGGCATGATGCAGAGACGAAGAGCCCCTACTTGAAACTTGGGAGAGCAAAACTGAATAATTGGCATGTCTTGAGTAGGTTATGAAAGCTCAAATGTGTTTATTTTATGGTTATCTAACATCTACAGTATTTTCTCTACTGAATGCTTTTTTCTTCTGCATGAACGAAATTTTCAGGTGTATGCACACACATATACACTGTACAGGAGGCTGTGTATATTAAATGCATCGGGGCACATTTGGTCTTCACTTACCTTGGTCGAACTCTGGGTGAACTCAAAATTGGGGATATTGAGCTAAGTCAGCCCTGGAGGAACTGAGTGCAGAGTTTGATCCCTAGATTTCCTCTGTATGTTTCAGAGAAAATTGTCAATCTGAAGACAATCCAAGAAACCCAGACAAGCAAAAAAAAACCCCAGAGGAGCTCTGCCTGAGAGCGCTGGCCCCTTTGCACAACTCTTATACCATGAGATGCGTTTCATTTAGGAACGCAAAGTGATCCTGCAAGAACGCAAAAGCAAAAAGGCCTGCAGTGCAAGGCAAAGGGCCTTGATTAGGAGGACAGTAGAATAAGTGAAAGGAGTGGTAAGGAAGAAGACCCAGGAGAAACAGAGAGGAACAAAAGCTAGAAGCTGTTATGGAGAGCATCCATATGAAAGTTGATAGGCTGCTTGTGTATTTGGGTCAACTACAATTCTTTTTCTTTAGATATATAGAGGCTTCTTTAAAGACCCTGGCTTTTGAATAGTCCTTGAGATGGAGAGGGGAGGCATCTGCCTGAGGTGTTTCTGGGATGCCCTGTACTGCAGCACGGATCTAGGTGAGGTCCCACACGAATCTGTCCCAGGAGCAAGCAGTATCACACTGAAGCTAGTTTCCTGCCTGTCTCCTGTTGTTTTTTTACCTGATGTTTTACTCTTCTCTTTGTCCTACGCAAAGCTGTTGCCAAAACAACACTGTTGTTTCCACCTTTGTCAGCTCTGTCAGCTGTGCTGGTGGATCTCTCGGACCTGCTGCAAAGGGCGTTGAAGAGGGAAAGGTAGCTCGGAGTCAAGGGTGGGTCTGAAAGTGGGCTTTGCTTGTCTGCTGGATTAGATAGGATGCCTGACCAAGTATCTGTCAAAACGGAGGAGAAAATTTGTGCTTAAGGCAGAGAAAGCTAATTCTTTGTGATAGTGGAAAAATCATCAAGTAGTTACATAGTTGGCTCTGTCTCCTGGGTTCAGGTGGTTGCCCTTGCTCCCCACAGCTGTGCTTAGCCTGGGCAGCAGACGTGCCTGCATTTAATAATGTGCTTTATTTGTTAGCTCAGTGAATTGGGAATGACTTACTGATATGGATAACAGACTATTCTGTTCCATACTGTTAATACTCCCTGTTTTGTACCCTGCAACTGTGGAAAATAGCAGCTTTTTTTTTTTTTTTAAAAAACTTTTGCAGAGATTGTGTTGTGTTGCCAGCAAACAAACTGGCATCTCAAGTTTCTGTAACCCCTGAATTTGTCCTCACCAGAATAACTTCTGTGGTTTGCTAAGTAATCCATGCAAGCCTCTGTGTTCTTGGTCCTATCTCATTAGATGGAAGAACGTTCTAATTTAAGACTGTTTCCTTGGTGAATCACCTGAGGCTTTCAGAAATGGTGAAGTTAAGCTCTGATTTGCCTGTTGTTTTATCTTATGACTAAATGATCTTTCTTTAATGCAACTAGTCAGGAATGTAGCTTCCAGGCATTTATGGTCCTGATGCTGGTCTGGGCTTCACCTAAGCAGCTGTCTCGTGTGTGGTGTTCAGCCTTATCTCTTTATCAAGGGTATTTTCATCAGAATGATCTTTTAGCAGCAGAAATGTATCCAGCTAATAACATGCTCAGAGATCCTGACTTTTGGCCCCTAAGACAGACTATGAAGCCCCAACTCCTGTAATTTTATTCTTCAATTTCTCTGCTGGTAAAACTTGACTTGAATTCAAGGTGTTCGTGTCAAAGGGTCTGGATCTATTTTTGTTGTCGTATTTCCAGACCATATTTTTTGTGGCTTTTGTTCTCTGAAGGAAAACCAAAATGTTCGCTAATTTAACCTTTCCTTTGCTTACAGAAAAAACAAAGGTAAGGCTAGGCATACTGGGAGCTGTCATGTGCTTGATGTGTGCTTGGCACTTTCTCATGCTAGGAAGGCGGCCAGGTATGCTTTGAATACGTTTGTCTCCCTGTTGCCAAAGCCCACCAGCCCGCAGTGCTGTGGGTTGTAACGATGTCGTTGGCTGTAGTTGAAAGTGAGTTTGCTGCGAGTAGTTAGTTCATCGGCCGTGAGGAGGGATGTTGTAGGAGCTGGAGATGGAGGAAAGCCTCTTGAGCTTGTGCTGTTGTCTGGGTGTTAAGGCTGGGGTAAATAAAACTCTGAGGTTTTCCCCATGTTTGTTATTCCTTCTTGATGCAGGACTAAGGTAATGCAGGAGATCATAGAATCAAAGAATCTTTGTGATTGGAAGAGACCTTTAAGATCATCAAGTCCAACTGTTAACCTAGCAATGCCAAGTCCACCGTTAAACCGTGTCCCTCAGAACTACATCTACGTGTCTTTTAAATACCTCCAGGGATGGCGACTCAACCACTTCCCTGGGCAGCCTGTTCCAATGCTTGACAAGCCTTCTGGTGAAGAAATTTTTCCTAATATCCAATCTAAACCTCCCCTGGCGCAACTTGAGGCCATTGCCTCTGGTCCTATCACCTGTTACTTGGGATAGGAGATCGACCCCCACCTCTCTACAACCTCCTTTCAGGTAGTTGTAGAGAGCGATAAGGTCTCCCCTCAGCCTCCTTTTCTCCAGGCTAAACAACCCCAGTTCCCTCAGCTGCTCCTCATAAGACTTGTTCTCCAGACCCTTCACCAGCTTTGTTGCCCTTCTCTGAACATGCTTCAGCACCTCAATGTCCTCCAGTACCTCAAGATCCTCCAAGGCCAAATCAAGGCAGACAGCAAAGATGTGAGTGCAACATCTTTGTGCCTCCATCTGGGGGGGCAGAGGGATCATGGCATTTTCTGTGTGTTTTGTTGGACCTGTACCCATGCAAACAAGACTCTCATCACATAAAGTTTGGTGTCAGGCAGGAACACCCAGCACCATGTTTCCCCCTGCCTCATCCTTACAAACAAGCAGCTGTCACTTGGGCGACAATGGTTGAGCTGCCGAGTCTGGGTGCGTGTGGTGAAGTAGTGCCTTTGTGGCAGAGATCTGAGGAGAGGAGGAGCCGGGAGGAGGATTTCGTGGTGGCTTTTGTTCCTCAGCTGGCACAAGCTGTTGAATCTTTGTCTGGCGCAAATGACCTGCAGCACCCAGTCTAAATAAGAAACCTCAATAAATAAATGTCTATAAATCTGAGGCAGAAGGCAGCAGATACTTTTATTGCGACTATTCAGTGAATCCATTAAATCAATAAAAGGAATCGGATTGTTTAAGCATGGAAAAGAGCGATATCCTAGCCAGTCCCATCCTTTTGTTCTCAAGTGGGGTTCTGCACTAGCAATGAGAAGGAAAGCACTTGGATAGGCGCAAGCGTGTGCTGTGTTGTAGATTGTGGTACAGAGTCTCCTTAGTTTTATTATGTACTTTCATGATGGGCTCTGGTTGACTTGGACAGCTCTGAGCAGGTGTGCCACTGAGAACTTGCATTAAAACAAAAAAAATTTGCCTCCTTGGATTTTGCAGAGTTGCTCAGTTCTAGAAGTCACAAGGGGATCATCTTTCATGTATGTTTTAAAAGAGGAAAAAGAAATGTGCCAGGAGAGTGGTACCAAAACTATTTTGTTTTTCGTAGCATGACTTTATTCTTTTTAATCATGCAAAACTAACACTTGGCTATAGTTTAAGAAACTTGTCATGGAAGCATATCATCTCCAGTCATATATCCAAAGCCAGGAAAAGCCAAAAATGACACTTAAAACTTGTAAACAGCAGCCTGAAGAGTTTCTGGGAAAATAAATAAAATAAATGCCCAGTGTGCCAAGTGTTTGGGTATGGTTAATGAGATTGTCTCCTCTCCTTTGTTACCTGTTTCCTTGCAATAACTTTTGTCTGTCATCGTACAATGGAATAAAGAAAGAAATTTTCAGTGGGGTTGGAAAAACAGCTATTCCGCTGATCTGGGCAGTTGTGCCTGAAACCATGGTGTATCAGTTGAGACTGACATCCTTTTGATTCTTATTTTTTTCTCTTTTGAGGTTGCTTATACAAGGTTAGAGCAATAAATTATTGGTGTGACTGCTAACACCCCCCTCTCCTCTGTTTTTTCATTAGGTGGCAGTGAAAGTGATTGACAAGAAAAGAGCCAAAAAGGACACCTATGTCACCAAGAATCTGCGACGGGAAGGGCAGATCCAGCAAATGATCCGCCACCCGAATATTGCTCAGCTGCTGGATATACTGGAAACTGAAAACAGCTACTACCTTGTCATGGAGCTGTGCCCTGGTGGCAACTTGATGCACAAGATCTATGAGAAAAAAAGACTCGAGGAGCATGAAGCACGCAAATATATCCGGCAGCTTATCCTGGCAGTTGAACATCTTCACCGGGCAGGAGTAGTTCACAGGTAATCTTAAAAACCCTCTCTGGTTAAAATTTATCTCAGAGTCTCTACGGGGTATTTTGCCATTTATTTGTATAGTAAGGAGTGTTCCTTACAAAATCATATTCCTGACAGCTTTTTTGGGTAATCTTCATGATGCTTGTCTTGTAGACATTAGAAAGTATCTGCAGAAAGCACTTAAGTGTGTAACTTCAGGTGAGCACCCGGGAGCTGTGCTGACTCCATGTCCTTGAAGATGAGCTTGTGCTTTGCAAATGTAGGGCTCTTTTCCTCCAAGTAGCACTAATTTACCTCTTGAAAGCACTGGACCAACATTAACTAATGAATCATTTCACTGTTTCTTTGAGGAGGTGGTTGTGTCTGTTTTACTGGTGGAAATACAGCAGTATGGGGAGATGAACTGATTTGCCCAAAGCCTCACAGTGACACAGGTGGAATGAAGCCTGAAGGGGACCACCGAAGTCCCTTGCTTCTGCTTCTCTGCTCTTTCTGCTGGTTACATTGCCCCAACAGGACCTCACAAGTTTGAATTCTGTGAAGAGTGCAGAGTATGCAACTGTTTAGTTCATCTCACAGTATCTTCTCAGGAGAGATCCAGAGCTCTTGTGATACATTTCTTTCTTTAGGACCTTCGTTCAGTTGGTGTATAAACAGGATGTGGATCTCCTTGCACAAGGAGGGTGCTTGTGGAGTTAAAAGTTTACCTGGGCTCAAGCGGAAACGGCAAGTTCATCAGAGAGAAGTCTGCAGAGGGTTGCTGAAAAAGGAGCAGCCACCTCTGCCTGAAGTCCCTGAGCAGCAAGTGGTAAAGGCTAGGAGCGTACAGGTGGAGGTATCACACGTGATTGCCTCTCTCTGTTCCTTTCTCTGCTTATGTGTCCTTGGCTGCTATAGAGACCAGACAGCGGGCTGGGTGGGCTTCTGGTCTGAGCCATTATGTCTCCTTTTCTTTTCTTAGGTGCATTTATAGGGTATTGTCTAAGAAGGAGGCTCTGCTTTCTAAATTTGGGCCAACGGGTGTCAAGTCTAGACTCCCATATACTTCCCATGTGATGCTGAGCAAGTTGCGTAGGCCCCATCCTCTTAGGTTATGCAGGCATGTAGCAGGAGCTAGACACCTGAATACTTCTGAGGGTCTGGGTCTTAATTTCCTTGGCTGCACTGACTCTGTATGACTCTGATGGAGAGCTGTTGTACACACCCATCCACAGGGCTGCTGTGCAGGCAGCTGGCAAACTGCCTTGAAGGCAGCCCACAACCAACTCCTCCAGCTGTGCCCAGCTGTGCGCTGAGCTGCCTACTGCTGTGCAATGCTGTTGGCTGCATCTGGCTTGGTGGAAATCCATGCGCTCTGAAAACTGCTTTTTTTTTTTAATCTTGAATCTCTGCGCATTCACCGTGATCCACTAGGGGTAGGTGCTATGTGCACATATAACCTCGGTTGTACTGAGGTCTTATCTCGAGCTAAATTTCTGGTACCACTGTAATATAAATATTTGAGTAGCCATTGGGCCTATTCTGCAGGTTCTCTATCAACAGCTAAACTGCCAACCTCTTTGAATTATTAACCCCACAGTTTTGGGCATGGAAAAGGAAGACGTCTACTTACTGCTTTAAGGGATCAACTGGTATCTGGTGTGTACAGAGAGAGAGGAAGGAAAAAGGTAAAAGTTTCTGAGTTGGGCAGAGGAAAACCTGGCAGGAACAAGATGAACGCGTTTAGCTTTTAACAGCAGTATTGAGTTCAGCAGCAGTTCCTCTCCCTGAAAAGTTTATCCTTTGCGTAGTGGCTGAAGCACTTACGGGGCATTGGTAGGTTTGGCTTTGATTCCCTTCTTTTTCAGAGAGGATTCAAACCCACATTTTTTACCAAAATAGCTCGCTCACTAGGTACAAGCTAGAATTGACAGGCTGCTGTGGTGGGAAGAAGGCAAGGCTTTGGGGTTCAGAGAGATGTGAGCATGAGTTCCTGTATGGATGCTGCATGCTTGCAGCAGTTTTGGCCCTCCCCCCGTCTTTCCTTCTGCTGTCCTTGTGAACATAAGCGCAGCTCGCAGAGACTGAAGTGTGAGGGACCTTCGTGAGCAGAGGGAGGAAGCAGCCCTGGAAATACCGATATGCTCTGCTGCATCTGGCAGCTGAGCTCTCTCTGTCCAGCCCCACAGCGTTGGATTAATCCTTACCCCAAAGGCAACGTACTCCATCCACTCCATTTCTCAAATCACAGCGTGGTACAGAGCTTGTCCTCAGAAGTCTTCCATCCAGATAATGAGCAGGTCCAATTCTGCTTAAACTGATAAAATTTGACAGAATCACAGGCAGTATATCTGCAAGTATTTTCTCTAGCTTAACCATTCAATGTCTTGACTTCCTCTGCAAACAAAGTATGTAGAGCAGCATAGAGATGCAGGAAAAACACTGCTGGCGTGATCCAGATTTATCGTCCCGGCTCTCTGTGAGCAAGAGAGGGAGAAAGAATAATAGTTACCCCAGGAGTTGTCCTTCAGCATCTCAGGCTTTTGACTGTGGCAACTCTAAAAACAGACTACTCAATTGGCAGCTGAAGAGGGGGAAAAATAGTGCAGAAGTCTGATTCATTCTCACCCTGGATAAAATGGCAACGTTCTGTTGTTGTTATTGTTGTTATTTTTGAAGCAGGTAAAAATAACAGCACTTTCATCTACGTGGTGATCTGTGGGTGTTTGCATTCACTGCGTGTGAAACAAAACACGACATCCTAGGCCAGAAAGCGGTCTGCTGTTTGTCTCTCTCCAAATGCTTTCATCATTTGCATTGAACGGGGCAGGACGTTGAAAAGTGTTCACTGACTTTTATTGCAAAAGTCACCAGTGTTTCTGTCTGCATTATTCAGGGAATACTATAAATGACTTGCCCTGTTCTGTAAGTCAGGATGAAAAAATGCCAGATGAAGTAAGTTGCATGACATTTGATTATGTTATTTGATGAATATTACTCGGTAAGCTTCATGACTTACCATCAAGACTTGGCATGGCAGAAAAGCACTCTAGAAAAGAGCTGGGACCCAGAACTCAATGGAAATGCCTCTTTTAAGAGGCACAGATGTGCGAACAGCCTAAAATTAAAAAACTTCAAGAAACCTCATTTTATTTAGAGAAGTTAAAAAAACCCAAACTCATGTTTGACTGTGTAGATATATTTCAAATTATAAATGTATCATCTGCTACAATGGATGAAGGCTGCAAGTTCCTGAGTGCAGGAGCTACATCTTCGGTAGGGGCTGTCCAGGGCTCAGAACTCCTTGGACGCTTGCTGAAAAAAGAAATGCTGCTATTCCGTATATAATTGCATGTAATCATTTGTGTTTCATTCCTTCTATCAGAAAAGCTGGTTGGTTGCTAAAAATATACTTGTAACAAGCTCATCTGTGAATCAGGTAGGAATATATATCTTTCACTTTGACGGAGGAAAACAAACCCAAATGGCAGTATCTGGGGGAGCTTTCTCTTTTCGGAGGGTGTTTACATAGGCCTTCATTCTGTCAAAAAGCACGATGAACAATAAGCCCCTTGGGGAGTGTAAGGACAACAGAGTAAATGAAGTGCAAGCCTTGGTGCTTGCCACTGCATCCCACAGGAAATTCTCAACAACCCTTTTAAAGTAATTTTAACAAAATTCAATCCCATTCAGTGCAATTACTGTCAGAATGTCAAAGAAAAGAATTTAATAATGTATTAGTAGCAAAGATAGCTTTCTGTATTCCCCTTTTTTCTGTCTTCATGGCAGCGTATTCATACCTTCCACTGCCATTTTGTAATTAAAAGCAGGTCAGGAGTTTGNCCCCCCCCCCCCCCCCAAGGTTGTAAGTGGATTTTAGGTTTTCCATGATCTCTTTCCCTGGCAGGGTAAGGTGGTGCCATATGATCCAGTTGCTCAGGGTGCTACGGGATTCCTGCCTTGGTACCTGCTACTTTGACATGTTGGCTTTGATAACTTCCATCCTATTAATTTTAAGTGCCAGTAGTCTGGCTGCTGATGCAATATTTATGACAGATCCTGCACTACAGAACAAAGTCTCCTTTTGATGTGCAAAGCTGGTTTGTCTTTCTATTTTATGTCAGATTTCAAAATTACCTTTGGGCGTTTTCTCTTGGAGTACTCTGCTGTAAACAAACTAAACATTGTTTTAGTGAAGACAATAGACTGAATTCCTCTTTTACAGAGGCAACCGCATTGAATTCAGTGACCTTGTGACTGATCGAAGAATCAGGCTCAATAAAAATAATCTTTTGATAACAAAGCCTTTGAAATGTATATTGACGTGATGATGAACCCTAAATTTCTCTGACCTTTCCAGCTCACCTCTGTCTCTTGCATGGGGCTAGAAAGTGGGCTTGCGGGTTAGTAGTTAAGGAGTGATTTTTCGTGGTGCTGTTCTGATTAAAAATAAGATGCATGAGACAGCAGCTGAGCACTGCTGCTTTGCAGCTGCTTGCTGGTAAAACCTTCCTTCTCATCCCTCCTCCCCCAGACAAGAAATAAAGTGTGTAATGCAAAAACTTCAATTTTGCTGTCTGATGCCTGCCGTGGCACTGAATAAGCTTCTTTCAGAAGCACACTGAGCTGACAGCTGAAGCCTGGTGTAGCTCACTCAGCGGAGCAGGCTTGCGTTGCTCAGTGGAGTCACTGGCTGGAGTTGGGGTTTCCAAAGTGGTCTGTGAAGCTCTAAGCAAAGCCAGAGACAAATCAGCCCCATCAGCAGCAGAACAAACCATCCCATGAAGAAGGTGTATTTTCAAATACGGGGAGCGCTGACTGTATGCTGTGCTAGCTTCACAAGCTGACAAGGCATAAATATATGCTGATTCTCCACATTGTGGTACTGCAGCTTGATCTTTCTTGAGTGTCTTCACTATTCGTAGATTTGACTAACTTGAACCATAGTTAGACTCTCAGTGTCATGGCACTAACCCTTCGGGAAAAGGTAAAATTTTTTGTTCCTTTAGTATTTAATCACTGAGGGTATTTTGAAGTTTTTCAGCAATGAATGCTGGAAACTTGCTTTAGGGGAAAAAAAAGTTTGAGGACCTATGACAGTAAGGAACGAGATCAGATTTGCTTCACGGAGGGAAACTGAAGGTCTCCAGCA
Organism: Burhinus bistriatus; assembly: GCA_013397275.1. Taxonomy (NCBI): domain Eukaryota; kingdom Metazoa; phylum Chordata; class Aves; order Charadriiformes; family Burhinidae; genus Burhinus; species Burhinus bistriatus. The sequence goes on along the minus strand of VYXH01012333.1, from coordinate 269,597 downwards.
CCTCAACCCCATGCAGTGGGGCCACGTGTGCTGCTGGCATAAGGGAGTACTTGCCCAGCAAAGCAACTGTGTCCTGCTCTAGGAACCCACCAAGAAGTGCAAGCCACGTGCAAAACTATGAGGACCTCTGAGTCCACAGGGACTGATGTTTAGTGCTCTGGGTCTTCCCATTGACTTCAGCAAGGACTTCAATTGCTGTGTGTGTCGTAGCTGGTAACTCACATTCTCTCTTGCAGTATGCAGCTATTAAAAACATGCAAAAAACTCCACTGATTAAAATAAATAAGGTGGTATGTTTGCTTTTATTTGTCAAACCATTTGTAATATAGTGCATGAAATTCAGGGTTCCGTAACACTTTTCGGTGCCGTGGTGCTACTTTTTGCTTTTCGATGAATTAATGTAAACATTCAAACAAAGCAGCAACTCAGATAAGCCTCTCTTTGTAAAAAGTAAAGTTTGAATCGGACAGAACTGACTTAATAAAGCATTTAGGAAGTTTGGGGAGATCACTCCTATCTGCAGGATGAGCCTAAGGCAGATGTGTAATTGGATTGTACCACTGCACTTTTTGTCAGAAAGAAATAGTGGGTAATCTGGTGCGTTATTAAAGTCACCTAAAGTATTCACTGGATAAGCCTTCTGTCCTGACGGCCACGGATCTTATCCAGAGATGGAGGCTCTATTTGCACTTCTGCTGTCCCGGCTTCGGGTACCTGCTACCCCGCTGCCAGCCTGCTGCTGGGGATCGGGCTGCCTGGGGGTCCTGCCCACCCATGGGTCCGCATCTGCATAGCAGCCATTCTCCAGCTGTGGCTTAGCCTGGGGATTTTTGGTTTGGTTTTGTACGGCTTTTGCTTTGCCTTTCTAAGGCTGGTTCATGTGGGATCTTCTCGTTAGGTTGTATCACGGAGTAAAAATCTGTTGTCCTGGTTCCTGGTGTCACACCGAAAAAAAGTGCTTTCATATTGACATGGGTTGACAAAAACGCAGTGCATATGGACTATTAGATCAGTTACCACTTACCGGCAAATCTGCTTAGAATAGACATACGGGTAAACAACTTTAATTAACCAGGTTTGATTGCACTCTATACTGAGGCTATATTTAAATTTTTTTTTTCTCCTCTGATAGATTTAAAATGCCCTGTAATATTTACTTTTTGTTGTTTTTTTTTTTAACCTTGAATCCTTTTAAATATCTTTTCTTGTGTTTATTTTTAGCCCTCCTGTCACTCATTTATTATTCTAATTGCCTGTGTGTCTTTTCTCCTTAGCTTACAGCTTTCATCTGTCCGTTCCCTTGCCTTTATTTTTAGTCTTACCTCTTCTTAGCTAATGTTCAGCTCAGAGCTTCCAAATGGTCTTTCTCTTTGCTTTGAGGAGTTGTACTGAGCATTGCAGTGTATGTCCTGAAGCTCCATGTGCTTCTGTTGATTTCAGTTTAGTTTTGATTTTTTTTTAATCCTCCCCCTCTCTTTTTTTTCGGCACTCTCCCCTGTTAAATTCCCAGCCCCGATACCTTTCTATAGCCTAATAGCACTGTCTGTGAAAAACCTCCACCTGCAAGCAATAAAGACGTGAGATGTGAAGAAATAAGCCCTTTTTGGCAGCAGGGGGAAGCAGGAGTGGATTGATCTGGATCCATCTGGCAGGTCACGTCCTCCTTGTATCGAGCCGTCTCTCAGCAGCAGCAGTTGCCCTACAAGGGAAGCTCCTTTTGGAGGATGCAGGGCGGTGGGTCTGTAGCACTGTTGCGAGACATGAAGTCTCCTGCAGACAAGAGGAGGGATGCCATGGATGCCAGCCGGGCTCATGGGGTGTACGGCCCAGAGCCGGTGCTCACCCTCGGAGCAGGAGCAGGGCTGGAGAGTGGGCTCTTTGTAGGCTGGGTCTTGGTCAAAACACGTCCGAATGTAGTTACGTTTCTGCTGTGGTATTATAAATTAGCTGTCGCTTTTAACATGGCTGGTTTCCTCAAGTTAAAGACACTGGGTTATTGCCAGAAGAAGGAACATAATCCCCTCCTCCTGGCTTTCAGGCTGGTGTTTTATTGACTGAGTTACTTTGCTTCTCCGAGAAGAGGACTGGTGCAGAAGGCAGTCCTCTCCTCAGGAAGTGTTTGGCTGGACCCTGTAGGAAAGCTTGGATATCGCCCCTGAATACCTGAAATTCATAAAATACTCTCAATTGGTAGATTCATGTAGTATTTCCCCTATTTCTTTTCACACGTGAAGCAAGGAAAATCTGCAAGAAATGCTTACTGATGTGTAGCAACATCTGTTTGGAGAAGGTCCATGTGGTGGTATTGATGAAGCGATTGGCATCCTATCTGCCTCAGGTTTATCTGAAACAGCATGGGCATAAAATGAAATGGAGAGGAACGTTTTAAAGAAGGCCTGGAGTTGGTCAGAGCTATTTTTCTTTCTTTCCCAGATCCTTTCTTGTGGAAGTACTTTGTTTGGTCTGGTTGGTTTACTTGTCTTATTTTATTAAGCCTTATATCTTCATCTGTAATAGAGGCATCCTTCATTACTCCCTTTGCCTTACAAAGGCAAAATACCGTGGATGTCACTGACTTCCCATAATTATAGCTGATAGCTTTATTATCCAGATTTTTCCGAAGCGTGCTGGGAAAAGCATCACTGCCCATCTGAGCTATTGATATCCTGGCGTGCTGATTGTTAGAAATATTTTATGTCTGGGTGGGGGAAAAATTCTTGTGATAAAGACATGGTCAACTGCTAGAAGTCATGGACAAGTCGTGTAGCAACCTAAAAGATTTTTTTTTTTGTATTATACTTAGTGCTTAGTCTGTACAGTTTGGGGTTTTGGGGTGGTTTTGTGTGGGGGTGGGTGATCTCTGGGATATTTTTCTTAGGTAGAACACGGCTTAGGAAAGCGCAACCACATTCTTTAGTGATGAAAGGGCACATGTAAAGTGAACAATGTGCCGATGCACATACCAGAAGAAGGGTTGGTCTTCTTGTAGAAGGAGACTCCTTCCATTTTATACTCTCTGTCCCGAAACTGGTCCATGCCTTGATCTGTGCAGTGGCTCTGTGGTGTTAGGCAGGGTGGCACGGTGGAGAAAGAGAAAGCACTAACAAGGCTCTCGGGAAACCTGTGTGGCTTCTTCTCTTGGCTTTGTTACTGGCCTTCTGGATGGCATCGGGCAAGTCATTTCAATCCCTCAGCCTCAGTTTTCACCTCTGGTGTATGAAAGTACCAGTGCTGACCACCTCCGTAAGGAGTTTGGATGCATTCTCCCCAGGGAAGATTGATTCTGGTCTCCCTTGTAGACAATAGCAGAGGACAGACGTTTCACTCCTCACATCTCTGCAGAAGGAGCTGTGGCCAGTGAAGAGCCTTTGGTTGTGAAGAGTAATGGGAAAGTGACATCCAGTTCCAAAAACATGTATTTGAAATGTTTCCAGTGTATAAGATTTCTGCAAACTTTTAAGTATGTGAGAAATTTGAAGAACCTGATTAATTACAGGGTGTACTGACAAATGTTTATAAAGTCGTTTTGTGCCTGAAGAATAGGTGTGAAACTGTGTGAAAGCCCTGGTAATTTTGGAGAGGAGACAATGCATGGGGCTTTCCGCTTTGAATGTTGGACTATGTGTGCTGCTTTCATTATACGCGTTATTATATATGAATCTTGTAACTACACTGATGAGAGTGATGGGAAGCTGATTCATTGTTTTGGAGGCTCACTCAAAATATTTTATTTCTTTCAGAGACTTGAAGATAGAAAATCTGTTGCTAGATGAAGACAACAATATCAAGCTTATTGGTATGAAACCAGTTTGGCAATTCCAGTAATTAAAATTGGTAGTTTTATAAAGAGAGTTTTTGAGACTTCATAATCCTTCATGTGACAACTGCTAATGTTGCTGCAGAGAGAAGCTGAGAGAGTATAGATAGCAATCAAGCTGTTCCTGACAGCATCTTGTGAAAAAAATGTTCCAAATAATTCAGCTTTAACTGGGTATGGGAATAATGCTTCATCTTTTAACCAACAGCTTTCATATTCAAATCAGGAACTTTGTAAAGAATTAAAGAATTGACACCACAGAAGTAATTTATTTTATTATCTTGATAATTTCATATTTACTAAGGGTTGGATTCTGCCCCCATATGCATATGCTTCCGCTGAAGTCAGTGGGAGTTGCACGCATTTTTAGCAGCTGGCAAAATTTGGTCCTATATTTATATTCCTTAAATTTGCTTCCAGCACCCAATACAAAATTGGTTTAGAGGGTGCTGTTAAAAAATAAAAAAGATAAATGATAGTCTTGATTGTATTCGAGTATCAGCTCTATGCAGCACGCAATTCATTCAAGTTGTGCAGATATTTTAGATTAATCATCAGTGGGTATAGTCTCTCACTGCCTTTGCGTAACTCCCATTAATGTTAATGTGGGCATTGAAAAGAAAATATGCCCTTCATAAAAAAAACCCCAAACATCTGTTTATATTTATCTCCATGCCTATACTTTTGCCAACAGCAGTGTCTGTGGTTGCAGATTTAAAAACCTGATTGACTTTCTTTCTTCAAAAAGTTTCGTGATCTGAAAAGTGATGAAAAACATTTAACATTCAGGTCAAGTGGACTCTTACTGTAAGATATAGAGCACGTGCATCTCCAAACAAACAGAAAAAGGATGGTTAATGAAATCTGAAATAGTCAAAATTTACTTAGGGAATTCAGTCTTTGGAAATATTACCACGGCTTCTAGTCATTACTCTGTAGCGATTCAACTGACTCTGGGAAAATAATAGCAGAAGAGAACTCTGCATTACCTCAGCTACAGGTCAAGAGGATACCGATATGTTACCATGAATCATTCATCAGTAATGATGGATACCACCCATTATCTTGATTTAGCAGATAAGTGAGACCAGATGGTTTGCAACAGTGCTATATGAACATCTGATAGATTTAAAGAGTTTCTATAACTTTCCTGTTATTGGGTGTTTGATTATACAACAGTATGTGAACTTGACATCCAAACCCAGACCTAATCAGATGATACATGTACAATTAAAACTCACATGCCAAAAAATTACTTCATAACTGTTCCTGCACTTTCGTTTGCTTCAGTTGCATAGAAAGGTCTCCTCGCAGTGGGTGGTATGGGAAGAATAGAGAAAAGAGATAGTTTGATCTAATGTAGCCTCGCTAGTGTTGAAATAAATTGTCCTCAGGTCTGCAGCCTGATGTTTTAAGCAAAGCAGATTGTACACAGTATGTATTTTAAAACAAAGCAATTAAATCCCACCATCCAACTGGGTATGTTACAGAAAAATAAAGGTTGCTTTATTAGTAATAATTTCACTGTAAGGAAAAAAAGTAAAAACAGGTTTAATACCACAGTCAGCTCATGCCTTATCTTGCTAGCGATGCTAGTGGTCTCTGGTAGTTCACCCTCAAGAAGCAGTGCCTCCGTTCTTCATGCTCTGTCTGCTGTGCTTGCGGGGAAAGCTGGAGCGGGGGCTGCCGAAACTGGCCTCAGGTCCCCGGGCAACCTCTCCTCACCAATACGTCTTTTCCAGGTGGTAGCAGAAGTAGTGCTTGGGCTGCTGTGCAGCTTTCCATTGCCATTGGCGTTTCCCAGGACAAGGAAAATTTTCCAGCAACTGTCTGTGGCTGGTGGAATAGACCAGATAATTTACTCCTCTTCATCCTCCCTGCCTGTTCCCCCACTCAGCTCGTTCCATGCTTAGTACAATATTTTATGTAGTCTGTCTTTCTAGAAATGTGATGGATCAGTTGCATCATCACGTAGCCCTGCCCAGGAAGATTCTTCAGGAGTGAAGAGCATGTTTTGAGCAATTATGTGCTGCTTTTCATGCTTGGGAGAAGAGACTTCAAGCTACAAAACCAGTGCACAGTAACTGCTTTGGGATGGGAACTTGGTCTCCCTGTCTTGTGCAGCAGCAAACACACCTAGTACCTAATAAAAATGTTTCTCTTGTAATAACTGAAATGAAGAAAACCCACCAATAAGGAAAAAGAAGAAGTGAAATGAAGATTAAAAATATACCAGGAAGTGACATTGAAAGTCCCTGCTTGTTCATGCATTTCAATGAGAACTAAATCTCTTGAGTCCCTTTCTTCACCCAGCTGCTTAATGGCACCTTGGTTTTGTTACTCTTCTTAGCTACGTGACGTGGTGGTTTATAAGATGTTCTTAGATAATATTAGTAGAAAAATTCACTTTGCTGTGTTAAGTCTCAAATCTAAGAACATTAGGATTGGAAACGCTGGAAATAATTCACTCTTCTTCATCTACCAGCCCTTGGCGGTAGATGTCTGATAAAGATGCTTTGAAAAGCCATGCACAGGCCATGCAAAGTCCTTGGCATCCTGCTCAAGGACCTATGGCACCAAAAGGACCCTGCCAACACATAGCTCTGCTGAGCTCTTTGGAGCTCTGCTGGTCAAACTTGTCTATGAGATTGGTGCTAAGGCTTCTGTTATTTAATAATAACTCTTTCCATATTCCAACTGTCACAGCTTCAGAGATAGCCATATATCCATAGCTTAATGTTGATTTCCTGGAGGCGTTAAAGAGTAGTAGTGTAATGCGATACTTCGATAGTACGAACAGTGGGGGTGGTGGAGTTTCCATGTCATAATATTTACTTTGGAAAACCAAGTGTGGCCTTTGATCCGAGTTCTGTAATTAGCTCGGCTTATTGAAAGGAAGCCCAAGACAGAGGCAGGAATGGCAGTGGAATTATCAAGGCTGGTGGTAATACCGTTCTTATCAAGATCAGCAGCGCATCCTTAATAAAAATCACACTGCGATCACAATGTGCTGCCACAACATTAATAACAATATTTCCATTTCTTATGCAATAAAATCCCTGTCCCCAATATGCATGTGTTTGCACACATTCTGCATTTCAACAGGCGCTAGAAAAAAGTATACCAGCCTAGATTAAATGAATAAGCTGAAAAAAGTGAATCAGATATTTATAGTTTAAGCAAAAAAGATAATGAAAACATCCACTACAGTATACCGCCATTGCTAATGATAAAAGGATGCTGATTTACACCATCGCAGACTATAGCCCTTATATACTTTGATTGTAAAGCATTATATTACAGTCAAGTAATTTTGCGGTCGTATGACACAGTAGGGTAAAGACTGTGAATAATACTGTGCGGAGATATTATTTCTAGGAGTTTTAAAAAGTATTTTACAGTTGACATAACTCATCTCGGGCCATAGCTAATAAATATAGTAATTAAGTAAATGGATCCTTACAAGTATTTTTATAAGCCCCAGGGATAATACATATCTAGCAGAGGTGATCAAGCAGTGTCCAGAGACAATTGTTTTCCATCAGAGGCAAGGAAATGGTCTTGATCCTCCCCTCAGTTTTGACAATGTTCTCCAGCAAAACCCCTTTGAGCCTCTTTGGATGTCAAATGTGGTGATTCTTGTCTCTCTTGTGCTTGTCTTGCTCTCAGAGATGCAGCCAGTCAAGTGGAAAGCACTGTGCAGTCATTTGGGCACTCCAGCTCACATAGTCATCTTTATAATTGCATTTTTTTGTAAGCATTATTATTTTTTCGTCTGGTCTTCTAAGGGAACAAGGCTTGTGTGAGCGCCCTGTCAGGGCACTTCTAATACCTTGAGGAGCTCCTGTCTGGTATCAGCCAAATTTAACGTGGGGTAAAAGCTAAAGGACAGGCCATTACTTCCAAGTTTTATGCAAATAAGCAGGCAGATAAGGGAGAGAGACCCAAATTAATGATTCTATGGAGAGAGAGTATTGCATGGGCTCAACAGTTGCCTGCTATATTTGGCCTGCAAGATGTGATGCTTTTAGCCCATCCAGGCACATGGGTTGCACACCCAGAAATGTGCTGTTTTATGAGATGCATGGATGCAAGACACAAGTCTATAGGAAGAGGATTCAGTGGTCTGCTTCTCCTGACCGCCTCGTTTATGTATGACAGTTTCATTTTAGACAGGCATGCATTCTGGGAATTTTTAAGAAGACTGGATGAAAAAAAAAAAAAAAAAGGAACAAAACAGATGTCAGTGTTCTTAATAGCAATATTTTTGTTGTTGCAGCTGTCATCAATAACAAGTTACTAATAAATGCGAACATCTCTGATTGTGACCTCCCTAGATCCGCTGCTCCTGGATGTGTTGCCCTGCAGCAAAGGCCGTTCTCCCAGCCTGTCAGCTTTGCCCATGTCATCCTCCTCCTTGCAAGCTTGTCTTGTTTCTTCCCTTTTACCACATCAAGTTGTTTTACTTCACTTTCAAGACCCTCCGCAACCCCTCCTCACCTTCTCTCGTTGTCTCTCAGGCTGTGGTTTCATAATTGCTTTCTGCCACAACACACATGGGCCACCACTAGACAGGGTGGGCTTGCACGTTGCCCCCAGCCGTTTCTGCCACTAGTGCGACTCTGTCTGCCTTTCTTTCCTTGCTTAGTGGATTAATTTTTAAGATCCTTTCTTAAAACCAGCTCACCCTGCAGCCATACCAGCACTGGAGCAGACGGGAGATTTTGGGAACACCCTTCTCGGCGCCAGCCTCGGCTTGGGTTGGCTGAGAGCACTTGGGAAACTGCAGCTTCCTTCGGTGCGGAGAGGCTGCCTCTCGTCTCCCATCAGCTCATGGTGCCAGCCTTTGCTAGTCCCTTGTTGTTATTGCCAGCAAAAGAGTGTCAGATACACCCAAGGGCCAGAAATACAATAATTCAAGGCAGAAGTTGGGGAGGCGGGAGCCAAATCAACACATTCCCCTTCTTGCTCCAAGATCTCCCTGTGTTATTTCAGAGCGGAAATGCTGACGCTGCAACCCTGTGTATTTGAGCATTGCCACAGTAGTCCCAGAAAGCAAACCCCCTGCATGCCCCACCTTACATCTCATGGCTCATTTACACAATTTAAAGGAAAATGTTGAAGAAGTCCCACTTAAACTTGGCCTCTACGTAACATGCTGCAGCAGTATGCAATCCGCGACAGCCCGAGGTGGCTGTCAGCCCTATGCACATCACATAGCGCCTGGGACAAGTTCAGCTCCGGTTGTTGCCATCCGATTCCCAGTGAAATGTAGTTGCTTTGTGTATGAAATTGATAATCATGCACGTTCTAAGACTTTTTTTTGTTGCTTGTGGAAATCTCTGGTTATTTAGCACCTCAGAGAAATCGTATAAAATTTTTGCATATGGGTGATTTTTTTCTTAGGCAGTTCATTGGTTAGCTTTTGGAAAAAATGTGCCTTTTTTTTCTTGTGTTCTAGCACAATTTTACTGTATCTGTCTCTTTCATAACTCTGTCTCTGTGCCTTTCACAGACTTTGGATTGAGCAACTGCGCAGGCATCTTGGGTTATTCTGATCCATTCAGCACCCAGTGTGGGAGCCCAGCATATGCAGCCCCTGAACTTCTGGCAAGGAAAAAATACGGGCCCAAAATAGACGTTTGGTCCATGTGAGTTACTTCTCTAGTTGATAATTTTTATTACTGTCATCGTTACCCATTGCTCAAGTGAGAAACATTATTCGTGTATTTGGCTACTCTGAGCAAGAAAATCTGTTCAATTAGTATGATTCTGTGAACGACATTGCGCAGATACCTTGTTTTGAAGTAGCTCTTTACATACCTGTATATAGGTCACTAGAACATATAGCATGGAGAGATTGCAGTAAAGCACAACTGTTGATCAGTGATGTTCAGACATAGTAGAAGGCATGGTTCTGGCACAAGAGGACCAACAGATTTTTTAGTTTTCCCCAAAGGATCCTCAAGCGTTCACATGGGCTCTGTGCACTGTCCACAGTCAAGTCCGGCAAGAAATGTGAAATCGAGACAAGTCATCATTTTGAAAGCACCACTTTGAAAGCACGGTTGATAAAGGGGAAACAAAAATGGTTAGAAAACTTGTGAGCTTTTGTGAGCTTCCTAGTGTTCCAGCAAAAGGACAGACAGAAGTCCCCAGTGCCAGAGGTAGAGGAAGCCAGAAAGATGTTTTGGAGTCAATGAATTTATCTGCAGTACTGTTTTGGTCTGTGCAATTCCCACTACCCTCCTGTTGATCATGGACATGGTGTCTGTTATCCTTGTGAATCCTGGAGTGGAATTAGATTAAGTCAGTTGAGTTTTAGCTTTTGCTTTAGTATCGATAGATTTCCCTCACCAAGTGGGGATAATAACATTTGTATAAATTTCAATGAAATAACAGAATTACGATAATTCCCAAGTTGAAGTATTTGGAATGCTTGGAAAATGCATTGTAGTGTATAAGTACTACTGCTAAGAAAGATTGGCCATAGTTTATATATGAGACTGGGACCTGGGTCAAATTAATCTCGCAGTGTGACCCAGTGGGTCCCCTGTTGCACCTCAAGGCTCTTCAGAACATTGCCTGCTGAAGCCTAATTTGCAGTCTGTCCTCCGAGGAGACCCACAGCTAAATCATTGTATGGCTACTGAATTTTTCACTCCAGCAGTGGGCCATCCTCCACATCAAGAGTGAGAGTACCAGCCCTGAGGAACACAGGCAAACAGCACAGTCATTCTTGTAAACCATTTAAATTTCTCAGTAGTGATGTCCTGCTCGCTCTTTTAATCAAAGAAGGAAAATTACGGTTAACTCTTACCCTTCCTCACAGCTAAACAAATGGTTGCTGTGAACATAGTTTGTGATAGCACACCAGTTTAGTTTCTTTCTGTTCACATATGTTTATGCAGCAGACTGGGGAAACAAATTCCCCAAAGGGAGGAATTCCACTCAAATTAAATTTAAAGCCCTTTTAAGAGGAAAAAGAACAAGAGTGCCCAACCCACTTTTCATTGCTGACTTGGTGGGCATAAATAAGCAGTAAGTTTTCTGCTCTGAAAAATGTAATTGTTCACACCTGATCTTTGGGCTGCACCAGAGGCCGTGGAGGTCAGTGGAAAGCTTTGGGCACTGAACCAAGACCTATGATGTCTCCGTTGGTGCGGGCAGTCATTCCACACCCAGGGCAGCACTGGGACAAGGCCCCTGAAAGCAGCACGTTTATGCAGCTTGAGGAGAGACTTAATTGTGGTGTGGCATTTAGCCGAGGAGTTGCCTAAGAGCTGGGCTTGGTTCTGTGGCTCTCAGCTTATGTCCCTACACATTGTGTGACCCTCTGTGAGCAAACTTCTGGGAATTCTTGCCCAAATCATTGTGTGCTAAAGAAGAGAGAGCATTTTTTGGTCTTCTTTAGTAGTTGTCAGACATTAAAGATGAAGTACAGTCACTAAAACCTAAGCCTACGTTTTTCCTTGTTCCTGATGAGTTTGGTTTCTTTTTCTCTCTGTTCTTTTAGTGGAGTGAACATGTACGCAATGTTGACTGGAACATTACCTTTTACTGTGGAGCCATTTAGCTTGAGAGCTTTGTACCAGAAAATGGTGGACAAAGAAATGAACCCTTTTCCCACACAGCTCTCTACAGGTAATCAAGGGGGTGTGCTGGGACCTGTTTAGATCCAGTCTGTCAGAACCATTTCATTGAATGCTGGATTGTGAGTCATGCTGCCGACATGGTATGCTAATTGTGAAAAATACTTTTTTTTCATTTTAGCCTCCAGAAGATCTGCGGGAGTTGCTGTAGTATAACTCCTTTTGCTTTGACTTCTCTATGTAAGCTGGAGAAGCGCCAAGTTGTGCTGAATATGAGAGAAACAAATCTGTGAAAATCTGTGAAATTGCTTTTGTAGAGTAGTTGGTCAGTTTTGCATGTTCAGAACATCCTAGTGTAGGGTATGGATGTACGAACACGTTATTTTGGAATAACAAATTCCTGGGCATTATCATGACTAGGGTTGAGTGATAAGCTGCCTTGAATGACCTCACATTTATTATAGAATAATGACATGCACACAGAAAGTTATTTTGGGACAGTGGCCTGTGATAACCTTTGTGTGTTCACAAAATGCAAAATTCTTGATGTATTAGTGTTAGAAATATTAATTCCTGCTTCAAAGCCATGTCACTAGGCAACAGAAGAGTTTTTCAGCTTATAGCAAGACCGTTGTCAGCATTTGGAACAAACTCTGTTTTGTAGTTGAGTTTTATTTTTGTATGCTAAATTTGTTGTTTATGGAGAGCTTCTGTTTTGCTTATCTGGCAGCCTGTTGACAAGGGACATTCAATAAAATTAAAAGATTGCAAATAGAAAAAAGGTAACGGAGCATACATTTTCACTCAGTACACTAAGGATGGCAACCATTGTCTTGAGGGATAAGAGAAAGCCCTTGGAAGTTTTGTCACAAGATGAATTCTCCAAGTACAGATTTACCTGCACACGGAAGAAGTAGGGAGTTAAGGGTTTTCTCACACAGGTTATCTGTGGATCAAGCAGAGTATGTTGTTCCTTGTTCACTCAATATCTGTATGTAGTACACTGTTCCTGCCAGCGGTTCATATTGCTGGCATGTTGTGAAGTGGTAGGTTTACAAGTGAGCTGGGATGCTGCAAGTCTTGCCGTCTATTTGATGCAATTAGTGTGTTTGGTATTTCCATTCTGGAGACTTCCCGTTAGGATTCAGTTGCACAAAATGGCTATTTTAATGTTCTAGCACACGCTCTAAAGGCCCACTGAGTAAATTAAAAGAAAGATTATACTGACTGCTATGTGCTGTACTGATCTAGATGCCAAATCCTGCATCAATTGCAAAGTTACTCTTGAATTCAGGGACTTGCATGTCATAGTAAGTATTTTCCAAGTTTTGCAAAAAATTTACCAAACTTACCTCCCAGAGTGAGGCTTTTACCAATGAAGAGCAGTTATATGATGGCTGTGTAGTGTCCTTGAACCAATGGACTGTTTCCTCAGTCACTGTTTTCTTTCAGTCGTCTTTAAGTGGGAGATTTCACTGACTTCACTGGGGCAACTCATGTGTTAATGGCCACAAAAGGCCTGTAGAAGACCAGACCTCGGGTAGCAAAAAAGATAACATTACTTTTGACAATTTTCATTTTGCTGTTTCTTTCATCCTACCATTTTATAATGGAGATCAAATTTTCTCACAAATGCATCTCTCTAGCATTTGTAGCTCACTGACACTATGGTCTCCAGCGAAAACGGTATTTTGTTTATCCTGTGAGAACTATAGCAGCTTGAACTTTAAGAAATTATGGCAAATTAATGGAATAGATTTAAATGTGTTAACCTTTACTCACTGTGAACAAAGGTGGGCATCAGTTCTTACCTAAGTTAGCGGCCTTGTGCGTTCACTGACATGGCAAACTGATTTAAGATGACATTTGTTCTTGCCCCAGGTAGATTTTGGGTCAGCAGGTAGAGCACAGGAGCTCTGTGAATTGTTGTGTTTGTTAACTTCTTAGGTTTAAGGATCTTTATCTTTAATCAGGTTTTCTTTTTCTGTAAATTCACATATAGAGATTTTTTGCAGGAGTCCGTTTTGCTTGTTCAGTATGTGGTCTTTCAATAGTTAATTTCACAGTTACTGAACACACAGTCCCATCATAAAAGTGGCCAGTCTTATCACTAAGCAAGAGCATATTTTATTTGTATTAGTTAAAATGTTGGGTGACCCTGAGCGCCCAAAGCAACTGTGAGCAACAGGGAAATTTTGGAGTTAGTGTTTGATTTTCCCATTTAGGAAACTGTTTTTCATTAAGCTTCTTAAACAGCACAGCTATCTGATTATTGATTTTAGGTGAGCGGAGTTCAGCTGTTCAGGAAGTTGATATTCACCTTGCACACATTCCTTTTTTATCCTCAATTTACCACTTCTGTGTGTTCATGGTCTTCCTTCTGGAGCAGGGGAACAAAGTGGAGACGAGAAGAAAAGCCATTGTCTATCCGTGCCTGTAGTTTAGAGGAAGGATTTTATTAGGTGGAGCGCGCTCATGGCTTGTGAAATGACCTCATCGCATTTTCTCCAGCCAGTTTTGTAAGCAACACCTGTACACCTCATTTTAAGCAGGCACACCCTCACAATGTGAACAAGACACCAAGTTGGTTTCATTGATGACAAAGAAACATGAAGACAGCTGAGGTCTTGTAATCCCCACTGAAGCACGCTTCTGGTCATTGCTGAGCTTAGTATGTCACGGGAAGTTAAGAGAGAAATCAGTTTCTCACAATGCTGGTCTCTCATTTGTCAAAAGAGCAAAGTTTGCCCCAGAATTACACCATGGGAACAAAATTCCACTGAGTGCAGGTCACCGGCTGATCAGATTAATGCTGTCCTCAAGCTTGTCGTAAACGAGGCCTCACGTAACGAGGCCCTGGCAGGCTGGTTCGCGGCGCCCTTTGTTTGCCAGCCTACTTGGTGCAGTAGGAAAAATGGCTTCAGGCGCAGTGGGTCCAAAAATCGATCAGGCAGCTCTGTGTTTGTGTCCTGGGGGATTAATTTTGCTGTCCCACAGCTGTGGGGCTAACTGGAAAAGGCTTCTCACCTCCCTGTACCATCTGACCGCTCAAATCGGCCAAGGTGCTGTTACTCATCTCTTCTGTGTCACCCAGGTCCAGCTGGCTAGGGAGCCTGCTGGGGGAGCAGATCTTCTCTCCAGAATTAGTTTTTCCCAGTCTGGATCGGTTGGTCTCTGTGGTGCTTCACAAGCTTCATTTAATTAGTCTGCCTTTTGCCAAGAGGGAAATAAAAAGTAAGATTTTTAAGGAGACAGCTGATTTGGGGACCAAGAAGGGTGGTGATGGTTTGGGGAGGGGTTATTTATTTTGCTGTGAACCCGTGGGATGCATGTGGTTTCTAACACAGAGATGGGGGAATTACTGGAGAGAGACGAGATGAAATGGAAGAACAAGGGGTTTGTTGTTTGCCATAACAGAGGGTTCTGTGCCTGAGATGCGTGACGGGGGGCACTCAGGGCACACAGGGAGCAGCCGTAGCATCAGCTTCCAGGAGGTTTATGAACTTGGATGGAGGCTTTTCCTGTTGCTTCTGCAATATTGCTGTTGTAGGAAAATAACAAAAATGTTGGGAAAGATTTAAGTAAAGTATCTCACATAAATCAGCCATGTGTGAAGAGAGAGCTTGGAAAAAACTGAGCTGATGCCTAGCTGAACCGATAAATACATAATCATAACTCTCTTTCTTCCAAATATAAACTTTTTGACAGTAGGCCTGCATTGAAACAGATAGCCTCTTGGGGCCCTCTCCAGCTGTTGCTTTATTTTTGGAGGATGTTGAACACCAAGGTTACCCAAGCTGTTAGGAGTCAGCACCTATCGGGTCTAACCCTTATTTATTTGAAGAGAAACCCTCCTTCCCTCGTCGGCTGCCCTGCCCTGGCACATCAGCCCAGCACCCCTGTCCTGTACCGTGGGTAGGGGGTGATGCAGGTGGGCTCAGGGAGACAAAAATGTTCGGGGGGACGGCCAGGCAAATGCAAAGGAGAGCAGCACTCTCGTCGAGGAGGACCTGTGAAGGGCAGCGGCGCTGTGCCTAGGTTAACAATTATGCCCTTTTCAGATGAGGACATTGTGGCCTCACTGGCAGGCATATTATTCTCCTTAAATTGCATGTGGGAACAGGGATTCAAGAGGGTTTCGCTGTATTGCTGGTGGAGAAGAGGCATCATGGCTGCTCTGCTTCAGAATAGGGGACGGCGTGGTGCCGGGTGGGCATGCTGCGGTGGTGAGACCAAATGCCTGTAAAGCCAAACAGGAGGACTGGCTCATAATTTCATAGTTTTCTAGCACTGAGGTGTTAGCACATCCAGTTTGATCTGCTTTGTAACACAAGCCTTTAAGGGGTTTGGTTTGCCTGCGCTGAGCTGAAGTAGCTGTGTTGGCAAGGCTGTACTGCAGCTTACCCAGAAGACACATCCCAGAGGACACCATCCTGTGCCACAGTGGTCCTGTGCCACCACTGCCCAGGGCGCCTGCGCTAGTAAGGAGACAAGTAGACACAACACACTCCATCTCTGCTGTGGAAAAAGGCCCCCGAGGTCCTGTCCACCTGACCTGGAGAAGACTGTGCTGCAGCCATCACTTCTGCCTCTTGCTTGCCCTTGACTTCATTTGGGACTCATTTGGCATCGTCTCACTTGACTGTATCTCTTCTACAAAATCATTCCCATCTTGGTTTTCCCAGAATTATGTTTCTTTATCTTTCGTGCAGGGAATTGTAGAGGACATAGTTAACTCTTCACTATCTTGTAGTCGATAAACTGAATCTAGCCTTGATAATTTGAGGAATAAAGACCAGACCTAGTTAAAACACAGTTTATTTTCAGCTCAGATAGGCAATTCTTGTGAGTCTTTAAAAAATCACTTGATTTCATTGCTCCTAACCATATAAGAAGCACATGACTTAAAAATATCAGAAAAGTACTTTGAGGGTTTTTGCAAGAAACTCCTGAGGGTTGGTTGAATGTCACTGAAAGTTGAAGGTTCAGTATCTGAAAACAGAACGAAGCCCATTAGTTTTACTGTACTCATTTAATTTGGCTAAAACGTCCTGCAACTGATTGCAGGTTGGATGGAAGCCAGGAGAGAATTTGTCCTTATATGTCAAAGGGAGCCCAATTCTCTGTGTCTTGCCTCCCAGCTCTGCATCCCTCCCCTCCACTCACCCCCAGCCCATCTCCTTCTACTTTAAACACAGATTGAGTGATTTGCCTCTGACCTGACTCCAGCCTCTTGTCCTCATACAAAAATTAAGTTTTGGCTAACCTGCTCAGAAACTTCAAACAAGCTCTGAAACAAAAGACGCTTTTTCTCCTCTCCTTTATGACTCTATAAATCATTGTGACTATAAATCATTGTTTATTTTACTTACTAATCCCTTATCATTTTTTCCTTTTTCTCAAGCACATTAGAGCATACCGTAAGGGAAGTGTTCTTTTTTAGTATACTCTTGGTCAGGCTACACACCTGTAGTAACGCAACTACTGTGTTAAGTCATAAAGCAGATGACATAGCTCTTGGGTTTTTTTCTTGGTTTCTTCACAGCGGCCATAAACTTTCTACGATCTCTACTAGAGCCAGATCCTGCAAAGAGACCAAACATCCAGCAAGCACTTGCAAATCGATGGCTTAATGAGAATTACCCTGGAAGAGCACCACCTAATGTCACATATCCAAACAGGTACTGTGCAGAAGAGTGGAGAAAGCCTGCCAGAGTGTATATACATTATATATGTTAAAATATGAACAGCTCTGGTGTTTCAGTTCCATTCATGTGACAGCATCCCAGTGCGTTTTCTGGGATTGCTTTTGTGACTCCATCCTAAAAGTTGTTGGGATGGGCCATTGAATATGTGTTGCTTGAAATGGTCAAAAACAATGCCTTAAATTAGAAGCTGGCATACAATGCATTATTTTCAGGGTGGCCTGGGGTGCAGATCATATGATTAATTGGCTCCAGACCTTGGAATGGGCACATGTGACAGGTAGTTCTGATCTTTTCCTTGTTTGTCAATAAAAGCCAAGCTACTTTTCCAGTAGAGGCTATGCCTATTTGTGATACATATGTGAGGTTCTGTGGATTGTGCAAATATGCAGACAGTGGTGAGAAAGGTCAGAGTTAAATGATCTTGCTTTGTTGGTTGTTGCTCTTGAATACCTGGTCAGTGCTGAATGCATGACTAAATGCAAACAGATAACAGATCTCATGGCTTGTCAAACATCTGTCTAGAGAAAAAGAAAGATACTTGTGGTCCACTTCAGTTAGAAATAATCTTGCTTGACTTTGAACATCTGCAGTATAGGAGTCTACACACAAGCCAGTCAGCCCAGGCGCTCATTACAGTCAATGGAGAGAAATTTGGACGCTTTTTACAGAATGATTCATCTGACTTCTTTTTGATTCTGCAATAGGATGACTTTGTGCCCAGGAGATACGAGTTCCTCTCCAGTGACTGTAAATGGAGCCTCAGGCAACTAACTTAGAAATATATGTCTATATTTGATCAGATAAAACCTTCTTCTTCTATCAAAGCCCTCCAGCTGTGCCTCATACACAATCTAGTATCTGCAGAGGATTCACTGTAGGAGTTACTAGCTTGCAGGCCAAGATCCTAAGTAACACTGAGGCAACTTAAGGCCTAATTTTGGTGCTTAAAATTTGATAGTGCCCCAGAATTTCTGTCCTAACTCACTAAGAGGAGAGTCTTGGAGAGTCCCTAAGAGTCCTAACTTTCCCCCTACAGTTTACTGAGTTGCCAGATACCAGATCTAGCATATGCCGAGGGGTGTGACGACCTACCTTTGTCTGAACATCCAAACTGCTGTCCACCCAAAAATGATTTGGTGTTCACCAACCAGGCCATCTCTTTGTGTCGGTGCCCTGAAGGACTTGGTCCCATAGGCATGCTCAAGCCACGCATACCGCCAGTCTTCAGCATTCAGCCCAGGTCACAGCTTTGCTGGTAAGAGTGCCTCCCACACGTTTTCCCCTCAGCTCCACCACTAGCCTGATGAACAGGGTATGTTCCAGAGCCATGGGTGCAACCCCTGTGGGGCTGAGAGGCAGCTGCAGCATCTCTCTCTTACTGCTGAAGCAGGTGACGAGTGCTACTGCTGCGTGAGCCTGCTGAATCAGAGCCCAGGAAATCAGCTTGAGCCCCAAATCTCGGGATGGCCTTTAGAAATTTTTTGGAGACCTTTTCCTTTGACATTGCCGTTGGCTGGCTTACGGGTTGCAACCTACACGGTCCTGGCTCCTGCCTGAGTCACCTCCCTTTTCCCTCTGCATTGTCAGGGAATGGAGGTGCCCTAATTTGGCAGCAAGCTTTTCCTTTCTAGAGGTGGTGTCTGTCTTAACTTTCAAGTACTGCATCGTGGAGAATCACTGTGACTATGCTGTTCTTTGGCCTGAGGAGAATAACGGGTCTTCCACTCTCAAAATATGGTTGGATAGATGTTGAGCAGCTTGGATGCCTGGAGGCATCACTAGAGCCATCCAGTGAAATGGGGAGGGCAAATGTGAGGCTGCCTGTAATCCTCAGACTTGTGTGGACAGAATATAAAGTTGGCTCCTACGAACAATTGTTTCACAAGGAATAAGAATGAGAACAGGCAGACCAATTATCTCGACATTACTGCCCCGAATTTAAGGGCAGTTGAGTTAATTTGCGTAGTATGCTCTCCAACAAAAGGAAATCTGAGTTTCCATGGTGCATTGGACTGTACTGAAGTATGGCACATATGAACATTATATGGTAAAGAAAGGGAAAACAAGTGTAAACTGAATGAGTCATTAAGCTAATGAAATCACTGTCAAAGTGAGTCTAATCAATCTACTAAATGTGGCATCTGTTAAGTGAATGTAAGTGTAACTGAGAGCTGTATGGGTAATTTAATTCTCTTGCTCTGCGTGTCTTATCTGTAGAAAAGAGGAAAAAAGACAGAAGAAGGGTTCAAACGTGCTTTCACAATTCTTTTGCATTTGTAGGTACATTTTCATGCCTCTGTGACTTGTCAGCTTGCAGTTGCCAGGCTTTAGTCAGGTTGTGGTGGAAGTGTCCCTTCTAGAGTCTGCTCACTGGTGCAGTTAGGTAGGTGACTTACAGAAGAGGCCAGCCTCTATTAGACAGCATAGCTGTGCAATGCTCTTTACAGAGTGCCCATTAATCATTCCCTCCTAAAGGCAAGCGAATCAAGTAGAAGAACAGAAGAAAAGGCAGTGCTGAACTGTAGAGAGGGCATATGTTTGCTCATGCGTATATATGTGTATATGGTGAGGATAATAATCCTTTCCTATTAGAAACACTTTTAAAGGGAACATCAATGTGGAATGCTATGCTTTGCTATTGGAAAAAATCAGTTACTTTTTTTCTTTCTTTCTCATTCCACTGCTTTTCTCATCATTTGGTCTGAAAACAAGAGAAAAGTAGATAGTCCTTCAATCCAAACCCAGGTTTTATGTGAAGCTGTAGAGGATGAAAACCATACAGATTCTTTCACTTCATTTTTTGGATAGTATTTCTTTAATTAGTTGATGCCCCAAGCTTGACCCACCTAGAATTTTTCATACTGGAGCCTTATAGGGAAAATACTTTCTAAAGTTTGTAATATTTAAAGATGTGGCTACACTCCTTTTAAGCTTGCCTCAGAAAGTGCCACTAGAATCAGCTTCGACAGAGTTTCTCCAAGTTTTTGTTAGTGTGCAGATGTGGGTAAGTTGTGTCACAACAGTTCTGAAAAATCCAGTACTGAGTTTGCAAGCAATCACTTCCTCCCTTAATCACGCTTTTTATAACACAAGCAAGAAGCTGTGTTATGTTCTTGCCGTGCTCTTCCACCATTTTGGGGGTAACACCCATTGTTCCCAAGACAAGAACTTGGTGGGAAAGGGGAGAGTATGGAGATAAGGCAGAAGAATGGCAGAAACTGCATTTTCAGGAGAATATTCTCCCAGGCTTTTTATAAGCTTGCTTTTGTTAAAGAAATTCCCCGAAGGCAAGCAAAAATTTCCCATTTTGCTGAGCACTTCAAGTAGAAATTGCTTGAATTTCTTTTGCTGTCCAGATGCTTTAATGTGCAATGGCCAAGATAAGTTTTGCTTTTGAACTTAAAAAAAACCCAACCCCAAGCATTCCTTAGCTGCAGAACGAATGTTAATAAGCACGCCGAATAAAGGAAGAGAGTTATTTGAGATTTTCCAGACTGCATTTTGCAACTTGTCTAAGTTCTCTACATCAGAGCAAGACTGCTGTCTGGGCATTCCTTGCATCACAGGTACACAGGACAGGGGGACAGCAGAGCAGGAGTGGGAAACATGGAGAATGGTCGTTTTGAAAGGGGAAGGCAGGTTGTAAAAAAAGCCCACAACCGAAGCTCCCCTAAGTTGCCTTAGCCAGATATTAGGCTTGATAGTAGGAGCAACAAATATTCCGTAGAAACTGAACAAAACCCAGCGTTTCTTCGGAGATGGATGGGAGTTGACGGGCACATCTGGGAAGCTGGCCAGCACATTTAGTGGTCTAAATAGGAGCAGAGTTCTTTGGAAAATCTGGTTTTAACTTACACTGAGAAGATGCTTTGCCATTTCCACAAGGATGCTGTACTGTGTTTCTCGCCTTGGCTGAGTCTGTTACAGACTTTACAAGAGAGCATATACATAAATACGTGTTGTACTTCTGCTTTTAACCGACATGAGTATGGCAGCAGTTTTACCATTTTGAGAGCTGCTGTAATAACCCTCCCTGTACGTCCCCTTTGTCCGGGCTGAAATTCCCTAGCTGTTGTGCAACAGGTAAGGGGTGAAGTGGAACACTGTGGTGTTTGATTACAAGAAAAGGGTTATTTCAGAAAGCAAAACATAGCTACCTGAGCTGGATTTTACCTCTGTCCCTTCAAAACCAGCCAGATCATCTTGACGGTCTTCACTGGTCAGATACTGGGTAACAAACGGCAGCATCCAAAGCATCACAGCGCTGGTTTTGCATCAGGGTAAGCAGAGTGCTGTTTGTTCAGCTATCATAGCTTCCCATGGTGCCCGTGCTTCCCGAATAGTCTGCCCTTTTTGTACCATGGGAGGAGAGAGCTAATCACTCCCACGTTACTGAGTCTTTCAGGCCTCTTCTTTACACTCTGCCACGTCTGCCATGGCTGGCAAGGCTCTGTCACTGGGAGGACGGTATGAACAGTGTGCTCTGCCTCTCTCTCTGTGCAGGATTCACCTTGAGGACCTCAGCCAGAGCGTACTGCTCCATATGACCGAGAAGCTGGGCTACAAGAACAGTGACGTCATCAACACTGTGCTCTCAAACAGGGCAAGTCACACTCTTGCCATCTACTTTCTGCTTAATAAGAAGCTGGAGCGCTACTTGGCAAGCCTTAGGGTAAGTATTGCTTGATGCTGATTCTTTGGACGAGTGGGTGAGGAGGGTAGAAAAAAGTGCTAAAAGTTTCCCTGCTTGCTGGCATTTGATCTCAAAGCTTTACCCGAGGTTTGGGGGTTTTTTTCTAATTTTGTAGCAGTAACCATGAAGGGAAAGTATCCCTCTCAAACTAATAACATTATTTCAGATAAGAATTCCCCAGGTTGCAGAGATAATTGCTGGTAGGCTTTATGTCTCACGAGTCCCTGTTTCCACGGGAGATCTCCTCCGGCTAGGCAGTTACCCTATAGAAAGCAAACTTGCCAGAGTCATACTTGCGACTTGTGGTGTACTGTGTCCGTATGTGGAGATAATTCTGCCACTTGAAATCTCAATAACAGAATGTAATTTGATTCAGGAAATCAAGACGAAGCTTAAGAGCTATTAAGGTTTTATTTAGTTTTTAAGTGAAAACTTTGCTGAAAGTTTTACACAAGAAATAACATGAATATAAAAGTCTCCTAATCTTCTGCCGACCTTCCTGGCCCCTGAGTATGGCTTGGGGGTCAGAAACCCTACTGAAGGGTTTGCGTGGCAGCTTTCTGTAGGGCAGGAGTCTGCTGCCATCTGTCACCATTCCTGGTACGTCTGGGGGAGCTGAGCTCTCAGGTCATGTTTTGCATGGTGTTTGCTGGAGTGCTAGGATGGGCACAGTGCACAAAGACAAGCTGCACGCTCTCTTCCCGCGGCCTCTCCACACAGCTGCCTCTGCTCTGGTGCAGAGTCTCAAGCAGTTGAGGATCTGTAGGCTCCTACGTGACTGCACGGGCAAGAGGGTGCGTTGTATGGAGTTTTCTTCTTAATGTGTTTGCTTCTTAGAGAAATTATCCCCAGTGGCCTTCCAATCTGACAACAGCTTCTTAGTTTTTTTCTTTTCTCAGTTCTTTTAGCAAGCTTGTTTTAATGATGGTGCCATCAATGACATTCAAATTCAGCATCTCTGTAAGTTGATGCACGTCCCCTGAATGCCAAGAGTGGATATGGTCCATTAAGCAGTAATTGAAGGTTAGTTTTCTCCAGTTATCTTACATACTTTACTTTTCTGTGCTTCTCTCTCCACAGAAGTCTGAAGGCCAGGATAATATTTGCTACAAGAACCAACTATACCAGATAGAAAAATACAAGGCAAATAAAGACTCCTATGAGGTAAAGCTTATTAAAGCTTGTTAAGGTACTTTGAAAGCAGACTGAATTTGAGGATCCCTGGCGGTTGTGATTAAGGCAATGGGTTTCTGGGCCTGTGGAGACAAAAAAGACCTGTGGTCTTGCTTGTGCAGGACGAATAATTCCCTTAATTTCTTTTGAAGGAACAAAGAGCAACCCCCGAGAGTGGAAGTGCAAAAGTGACTTTCAGCTTTTATGAAGAAAATAGAAGCTTTAAATGCTCTGTTTAGCAAAATAATACAAACTGCTTCAGGGGGCTCCATAGTTCATTCTGAGGTGCAAGTTGCTGGTAGTGTAAGAAGACCATAACTGTGTTGCCTTGAGTTGCAAGACCTTGGTGGTGTAGGGTGGAGAGCTGAGTGACAGCCAGGATGACCTGGTCACCTGGCGTTCCTGGTGTGTCCTGGGCCAACCCTGGCTTGACTACCAGAAACGGTGTAACTGTATTAGCACAAAACTCTGCCCAGGTTACTATTCTTCACTTCTTAGCAGAAGTGAGGCAGAACTAGCCCACTGCATCGTGAGGGACTTCCTTTGGCCAGAGAAAAGATTCAACCAGGTTACCTTTTGCTCTGTTGATCTCCAGTCTTTTTGCCTGAAAATAGAGAAGGTAGTTTGTATTAAAAGAATATATACACATATCAGATAATAGATGTAATAGGAGTCTTCTCATGGCTGGATTTGTCTTCCCTGGCTGATTCTTGCCAAGCCCTAGAATCACAAGAGTAGTATGAGTTGTGCAAGTCTTACCTACCAACACAACGAGCAGTATTCCTGAAGAGTGTACCTATTTCAAAAGCTATTCTTCAGCGTCGGATTGATGATCTAATCGCAGGGGCAGATTTGTATCATGGCTGGTTTTGTTTATTTTAAAGACTGCTTGCAAGACAAGCTGAACTGCAAGCCAGATGGAAATATCAGGGCAAAGTACTTATCATTCTTTTCTTACATAAATAAAAACCCACTTTACTTAAAATGTATCAGCGGTGGGTAGACTCAATGAATATAATATTTCAAAATGCGCTTTGACAGCCTACTTCAAGCTGTTGCAGGGCAACCTTCCCTTGGAAACACAGGCAAGTACCTGAAGGTGAACGCTGCAGATGTTGCACGGGGCATCCTGATGCTCTCTAGGCCAGCTTCCTCCAGCTGCTGGTGTCATTTCTCTGTGCAGTGACTGAGAACCACAGGTCATCCAGGCCTTCTGCATACCTAACCCTTGCAGGAGAGTCTGCATCAAGGCCTGCCTGTCCACCTGCGCATAGCTAAGAGAGAAATGCATGGTCTGGTTTGGTGGTGGCCCTGAAGTCCCCATGCCCCTAGAGGGGAATTGATGTTTGAGTTCTGTAAGGTTAATTGAAAACTAATGGTAGCACCACTGTATGACCCCAGTTTGGTTTGTAGGCGTGCTTAGGGATAAAAGCTCCCTCCAAAGCCTCTCCTGCACTCAGAGTTAGTCCCGGTGGAGCTATTTAGAGGATGAGGGGGCGTCATTTCTTTCTTGAAATAGTTACCTTGATGCAATCACAGTGCAGACACCATGATAATAATACAGTATATTCTCTTTCTGCATGGGCATAGCTGAGTATAAAGCATGTTTTGTATCACTTCAGCTGTATTTACACAAGGGGATTGTGTTACCCTTACTGTACCAGGACAGTTGAAGCAGCGCACGTGGGTGAACACAGACCCTAGGATGCAAGTGCTGTTTGTAGCTATGGTAGACATCTCTTCTAAAATGCCTTTGTGTGGATGAGAACACAGCCCTGGTAGTGTGTACCTCGTGCCACTGGGACTCAGGGATGGGGATTTCATAAGCTCAGGCAGGTTCATGAGCTGTAGATACCCCTCATTTCCAGAGGGGAACTGGGAGGCACTGGTCCCTAGGCAGACACTGCACAGAGAGCATAGCTATGCGTTGCCATGGGAATAACAGGGAGAGAGCTGGTCAGCTTCGGCAGCCGACCACATTTCTTCCACTTCACTCCAGCGATGTGAAATACAGGCTTTGCCTCGGACGGGGGCTGCCTGCCAGCATCACTGCCTGTTGCTGGGGCAAGCAGCGGGGCACACGGGCAGTGGTCGTGCCGAGCCCCTCTTCTCCATTAGGTTTCCTAACCTGGGGTGGTGGGATCATGGTGCCAAGGCTGAGGGTGCTGGGAGGTGCTGTTGGTGCTAAGTAACCAGGCTCTTTTGCAGGCTGATTTAATTTTAGTGCTCAGGGCAGATGGGCAGCACAGGGAGGAGGGAGGCAGCAGTTTGTCTCTCTCTCCATCTCTCTCTTTTTGTTGGAGAGGCCTCAAGTGATGAGCGGCCATCCCTCCAGAGAATCCAGGGGACCAGTGCAGGGGATAGCTGCCTCCCGCAGGGTAGCTAGTGGGCTCAGGCTCGGGGAATTTGCAATTTTTAAGAACTTGTGTCATTGTCCTGTCACCATTTCAGACATGGCCAAGGCAAATAACCTTTATCTTCCTTTCAAATCCGTTGCTGGGACTAAGAGTAGGTTTTCAGGTCGAAGTCAGGACAGGAAATAGCAGAGGATGATGTAATGCCAAACCTATTGGAGTATAACATACCGGTACAACTCCTGCATTGTGCAACAGCATGCCATTGCATAGCTGTGCACGGTACAGTGAAGAGCGAACTTTTATAACTCCCCTGAAGGAAATCTTCCTTTCCGTTAAAAATATAATAGTATGTGGCATGTTGAGAGTTTAGCATTTTGGTTGTTTCCCCTCTCACAACCGTCGTCTAAGAGAAACAGTGTTAGTAAGTTTTAAAAATACTTATAGGACTATTTGCAACTATTATCCAGGGTAAACTAATTAATTGCTAACACCGGATATGTGAATTGTCTTTTTCATGGGTGCTTTTAATTGTACAGTATGACTGTATTACTGCTGCTTAGAAAACATAACACCAGTGTGAAGGCAAAGTCAGGGGCACTTAGCAGGTGAGGAGCTGCGGCTTGGCTCTTGCACCAATAAATATTGCAGCATTGAAACATCCTGCATTTGGACAGATGCTGCAGCAGCTGACATGCAAATTCTTTCCTCGCCTATCCAAAATAGCAGAAAGCCGCTAACAATCTTGATTGGATCCTTTAGGCTTAATATAGTCACCACTTGGAGTCATCCTCACAAGTACCTTTAAAAAGATACTTGCTAGACCCCAGTCTCCACTGAACTTGGCAGCAGAGTTTCAGAGCCTGCAGAGGAAAAATAGTGTGGTGGGCTCAAAATTAACTGTACAGCTCCCACTGACTCTATTGTCGCAGGGTGTTATTCAAACAGCATTGTTATTATTATCCCTATTGTTGTTATTACTTCATCGTCATCAGTAGTGACTGTGCTCACCAAGATAGTGCCTGGGACTGATCAGACATTGCATTGTTCCAAGCACAGCGTAGGCAGGGAGGAATAAATGCTCCGTGCCAGAGGTGTTTTCAGCCTCTAAAAGCAAGGGGAAAGACATCAGGTGGACGAAGAGGTAGCACGCAAGCAAAGTGATGACAGCTCCATAATGCATTGGTTTGTTTCTGTGGAAGGGTTAGCCAGCTTTGGCTAGGTTAAGGGAAAGAAATTGGAGGGGATAAGGGACGGATGGAGAGAAAACTGGGGACAAAAAACATGTGCGAGAACAGGGACAGAGGTGAAGACGGTGAGGAGCTCAGAGAGGGCCTCTGGCTCTCGCTCGCCCAAGTCACCTAACCACTTCTGTAATAAAACTAAAAACCCTAGTTCACAATTCACTGAAGCTCTTCCTTCTACCTCCATAACTTCTGAAAATTCAAAGGTTAATGAGCCCAGCGGTGCCCAAACACGCTCTATGTGGGGATCTAGACTCTGTCTGAGCTGGGAATGATCATAACGAGTGCCATCCAGGTATTTTCCTCTTAGGTGTCTTAATGTTTCCAGAGCTGTGAGCTAGTGGCCCAAGAGAACCCAACTTGTCTTCTACATCTTTCTTTCCCTCTCTCACATGTATGCACGTTACTTTGCATTTGAGGGTTTCGATAACATTCATGTCAATGAACTTTCAATAGAAAATCATCAAGAGAGCCAGGCCTTTGGCAGTGCATAATTATCAGACAAAATACAGGCCTCAGCACATAATTGGGTGAAGGAGCTTCTCGGCATTTTTAAAAAAAGACTTGTACTTACAATGACTTTTCAATAAGACACAGCGAAACATGTTGCTTAAATGGGAATTACAACCGCACAAAGAATGTCACATAGATGCCCCTCTAAAGAAGCAATCCCAAAGCAACCAGAACAAAAGCCCTACTTCTTTGAGACTGACATCTAAAACCAAATGGCACAGATTTGTTCGAGAAAGGTGAGAGATTCTTGAAGTCTTTGAAGGACAGCAAAATATGGGCCACAAATCTGATGCCTGATTTTTAGAAGTGAAATAAGACTTTTGGCTCCCCTTGAAATCAGTACCAGGTAAAGAGTGTTACTTAGCTTGCAAAATCTAGTGATTCATATTGCAAAAAGATACAACTAATTTTCACTGTAAACCAGTGCTTTGAAAATGGGATTCCTCTTCAGATCCCACTCCCAGGTTCTGTTTTACCTCTGTCATCAGTGGAGATCAAACCTAGCTTGTAGGATGTATGCGCTTGCAATCCCACCTTCAGCTGCCTTCCTCATCACGGAAAAGGTGTTAAGAGTTCACTGAAGGGTTGGGTTGGTAATTTTCTCCCCCTCCATGTCTTGTGCAGTTGCAGAGATGCTGTAAAAGCAAGGGCTGTATTCTTCCAGATCCTGCTTGGACAGAAGATAAATTACTCAAAGAGTTTAAACTTCTTTAAAGCTTTGCAGCTCACCTTTTCAAATGTCAGAGGAAGAGCAATAAAGAGGAATCAAAGACCTTTTTTCGGTGTTTAAATGGGGCGGCAAATTTCAGGTATGAAGGAGCATGAATCTGCATCTGCTTGCTCCACCAAAGCCTCCTAGGACAGATGGCCTCTGAAGGGAAAACTTTCCTTTTCCTTTAATTTTCCAAAACCAACTTTCACACTGCTTGAGTGTCAGTGCAGATGGGAGCCATGAAATCATGTCAAACAGATCAGAGGAAAATGAGACATGGAAGCTTTAGTTATTTTGAGTAGCCAGGATAAGTTACTTGTAAACGTATAGTTTTTAGTTCGGCTTTGGTAAGTGGTGTGCTTTTAAGTATGGGGCTCATTTAAACTTCCCTTAAGTAAACCAACTTGTTCTTGTTTGTTTTACAACTTAAAGGACAAAAAACTCAAAGAACAAGAAAAGAAAGGGGAGATTCTTCACCGTCAGCTCCCAAAGAAAACTGAGAAAAGTCCAGTTTCATATAGACAGCCTTCTTCCTGTCTTATCTCACAGATACAGAACACCAAGGCTGTGGTGAAGGACCGGAAAGTCACCAAGGCTGGAGGTCCAGAGAAAGGTCAGTGAGAGAAATACCAGTGGCGTGTCCCTGTGCGCATGTGCATGCATGGGCACGCACAGTATTAATGAAAGCGTCTTGTGTGTTGTGTGTTTGTTAGTAAATAGTCGTGGGCTTGCGTTTGCTGTCTGCTCTGGAGGTGGTATGTGAAAGAGGACTGGATAACATAGTCAAACATTGAGCGGAACATCCTGAGGAAACCATGACGATGTTCAGCAGTCACGAATGCTCACTTTTACTTCTCTTTTTATATGACAGAATTCCCACAGTGTTTTAAAAAAAGCTTGCTTTCTCTATTTATATGTACTTATACAAAATCATCTGCACTTCACACTGGTGCTTTGAAAGCATCGACACCCACCCCAGATCACTGACAAACCAAAACCAGCAGAGATGCTTCTTCCTACCAGCAAATGCGTTTTGCTAAGGGAGGACTAAGGGGCAGCATGGGAACAAACCCCTGACCCTGAGGAGAGTGCTGGTAACGGTGGCATCCCTGGGAGTAGCAGTGGGCAGCAGCTGATGGTGGAGGAAGGGGAAACAGGCAGCCAAGAGGAGATGCGGGTGGGACTGCCAACCTCAGCAAATTTCAGGCAGCAAAAGGAGAGGGAAAAGCATTAATGGGGAAAGGAAAAGACGAGACAGCCAGAGGAGAGCAGAGCATTAATCACACAGGGTAGGAGGCAGCCTGGGAGGGATGGGTGAGAGCTGCTCACAGAAGGAGGCGGAAGAAAGGAGTGGAGGAAAAAGGGAGTCAGCGTCGAAAATGGGGTGTCGGTAGTGCAGACGTGGACAGGAGACATTGAGGAGCAGGAAGGTGACGTAGTCAGCTGTCAAACGAGGGAACTGAAGGGGGAGAGGTCACTACAGAGCAGAGGGAGGAAATACGGCGATGTAAAACGTTTACTGTGGTATCAGGGGGTTATTTAGAGTAGTGGCTTGTGGGGGTTTCATGCTCTTTCTCGTGACTTGATATCATTTGATGCTTTCTACCTGAAAAAAATGTCAAAATTATGTTCATCTGGCAGCATAGGTACCTCTGCTGCAATGTAGCAGTAGTCCAGAGAGCTGATCAGAAATGGGACATGCTTTTTGTGAAGAATGTAAAAAACATTAAAAAAAGCTCATTTTGCTCAGATTTGTTGTTCATTTTAGGTGGGAGGCACAGGGGGAAGTAAACCTAGTTCATTTTTTTCCCTTTTTAGATTTCTCCCTGCTTTTTTGAACTGTAACCTGAAAATCATTCAGATCTCAGCTAAAGCATGTCTCTGCTTATGGAAACCATGTTTTGACACTTCTTAAATGAAGCAGTCAAATATTTTTGACCAGTTTTGGAAAGAAACTAGTCAGATTAAACCTGGTCTGCTTTTCCCAAACAACTCTCAACGTGAATGATTTCATCCTGTACATCCATTCAGATCTCAACCTCTGCCAAGACCATCCCTTTCAGAAGAAGGACATGTGAGATTTGTGGCTGTGACCTGAGGGCTGGCAGACCTAAATTATTTTGTATCCCTTTTAGATGGTTTGAGACTGAGGAACTCATGGTCAGTGATTAACTGCTGGTCTGCTATTCTTTCGCTTAGGGGGAACCTAGCAAAGCAGGCTCCTTGGATAGCTTTCCATAAAGGCAGCAAAACGTGTTTTCTTGCCACTAGCTTGGCATAAGTAAGTGCCAGCATCCTGTAGAAACTGAGCAGATCTCCTCCACGAGCCATTTTGTTTTACTGGGCCAAATCCTGCAAAGATTGTTCCATTTATATTTGGTCCTTGCTGGGGGAAGATTCTCGCTGAAGTCGATGCAGCAAATCTGTTCCAACTGTAACAGCCTGAATCTGGCCGGTGCAGCTACTCCATATTTACATGTGTGAAACCAAGAACAGATTTCATTCCAAAATGCAAGGAGAGACATTAGGAATTAACTCACTGTTGTCCCCTGTGTCTCTCGGCATGACAGTGAATACAGTATGCAGACCCAGTTAAAACCATGCAAAGTTGTGCTAAGAAAGGGGAAATGTGAGATTTCTCAGACATGGCCTTAGAGGATATAATTAATACAAACAGCTGAAGACATCTGTGGTTTTCCATTTCATGTCCTTGTCTTACTCAGTTTAAGCACTCTTCCTGCCTTTGAGGAAAGTGGCAGATAAATTACCCATGAAACAACAGCGTAAGTATCAAATGAGAGTCAGGGAATTAGGTTCCCAGTATATCCCTAAGACCATTTGTGCATTTGTCACGCTCTTCTAAAATTTGTTAAAGGTGATGTCAGATGCTGTCTGCTGTAAGACAGAGAAAGCAACGCCATTAAATGCAATCTGCTCTTCTGGTTCCTTTTCTGATTGCTTTGCAGACTCCAGCAGTGGGGTAAGCCCTTTCCACGAACCCCTGGCAACCAAGACGGGCTGCGTCACTTCCAGCTCCCTGGAGTACCTCGAAGTCCAGCAGCCGCCCCCCAGAACCCCTCGGCTCCTCAAGAGGCAGGAGTCCCCGCAGCAGGAGCCGGCCCGGATTGGGGGCCGGGCGAAGGACTCTCCTCTCATCCTGAATATTGTGCACTCCTTTGAGTCGGTTGACAGAGAGGACCAAATAGACCAGGTTTCCCCCTCTCATCAGTACAGGATTTTAGGCTCGCCAATGAATTTCCCATACAAAAGCTCAAGTGAAAGGACACTGTCCCCGCTTTTTCAGCCAGGGAGTACGTCCCCCGTCCACCCCACCCAAGGCTCTTTCACGTATGAAGAAAAAGCCTATCCGGGAAAGGAAGAAGCAGTGTCCCCTACTCAGCTGGTTTCCAGTAACCCCTTGGGCAGCCCTAACTGTGTTAAAAGCAGAGGCAGATTCCCCATGATGGGGATCGGACAGATGCTGCGGAAGAGGAACCAGACGATGCAGTCGGCGAGCGACAAGCCGCTGGAAGCGAGGATGCCTCAGCTGCAGCAGATGAGCCCCACGCAGATTTCCTTCAATGCAGCAGATGCTGTCAGCGGCCAGTGTTAGTCTGACTTCCCGGGAGTTGCACTGCTGTTCTCTGGGACCTAACCTTTTTTTACTTTTGACAAGAAGGGAAAGCCACAGGCATGTTACTGTCTCTATGTAATACACTACAGTGGTCCAACGTAGAAAATCAGAGGTCTGCTTGTAAGGAAGGCGTTGTCCTACATATTAAAGTTGAAAGAAAAGGGCTCTGCTTGTGCTGTTAAGAAATACTAGCATTTGGCATCTGACTGTACAGTAAAACATGTCTTGAAAGAGCTATGTGAATATGTATTTTCACTGCTCACATCTAGTATGGCAGTAAGGTTGATTGGAAGAGCAGCGAGCACTGACGGTTTGATTCATCAAGGTAATCTGTGCGGTGCCATGAGTGCTGGTCCCATTCAGGATCTTTGGTAAGACTGTCCGTGCTCCATCTGCCTGTGCCACACAGTACATGGCACTGCTAGAGGCATTGTTCACGTGGCTAGACAAGTGGAAAAACTCGAGATACTATGTCCAAAGTCAACTTGCTAACAAGCACTGCCAAGATTAAGTTGGTAGAAGCTTGAATAAAGACACGAGTGATCTAAACATTCAGAAAAAGTGGGAGTATTGGAAGTGAAAGCAGATTTTACTGTTAATTACATAAAGTAGCTAATAATGGAATAATTTTTTTCCTAAAGAAAATGATGATTTAATGATGTCACTCAGAAGAAACGTTATTATTTAAAAACAAGTTTCATCACATGGAAATTTACCGCACTAGAGGCCTGTTCCTTTCGTATGATGGGCCTGCAAGCGGATGCTTCAAACAATAATCCAGATTGCAACACGCTGTGTTTAAACAATCCAGTCACCTCCGATTTTTGTAGTTGTACTAGTTCCATGGCTCACCTACATGCAGGACTGCGTTAGCCCCTGTTACAGCAAGGCAGCATTGGACACACCTGAAGGCTTTTCTGAGAGACTGCAGTGAATTAAAAAGACTAATAAAGGACACATGAACCTGTACCAATGCCATTTTATACTGCAAGATTGGTAATGCAGTGGTTACCAAAAATTCAGTATTGTTATGAGCGGTGAAGATTAACTTTTAACTTAAAAGGCACCGTGTTCTGCATACCGCTCTTGTTTTTCTAAGTAAATGATACATCTGAGAGGTTGGCAACATTTTTTTGGTTCTGTTTTTGTCTTCAAACCACTTCCTATAAATTAGAAGGTTTAGCCAAAGACTACTCTTTTCTTTTGTCTGTACCACGCTTGCCTATGTGTTTGTGTGTATGGGACATCTCAACAAAGCTTGTTCCAGTCTGGTTCCCAAGCAGGCAGCCCTGGCCAGGGTACGTCCCACTGCTGCCCACCCACTTTAATGTCATTTCAAAACCCAGGCAGCAGAGGCGTTTTCTTCTTGGGCTTGTTGCTGGAAGACAGGGATTTTGCCTCGAGACCATCGGTAGGAATCCAAGCCCTATTTTTATCAATATTTTTGCAAACGGTTTTGTGGCCCCATTGCTTTCATGTCTGTGTGAATGCTGAGAGCTTCCCCTCTTTGAAAAGCTTTTCATGAGAGAGACATGCAGGGACTGGGGGAGGAGGGCCCACAGAGGCAGGGGAGAAGGTCTCCAGCAGAGCCCGTAGGTGTGAGCGCATGTTCCTGATTCTCAGTCTTACATCAAAATCTGCAAGAAAAAAATTGGATGTTAATCCAAATACTGACAGAACAGATAACTGGACTGTTCAGTATTTTGAATGCTTGCTGGCAAAGCCAGCAGAGCATGAATGCCCAGAGCACCCTTCTCGTCCCTGCAGATGGGACCTTCACCTCGGCACTGAAGCTGCCCGTCAGTTCAGTGTGAAGGAGTCCATATGCGTCTTGTACTCTTCAGTGTAGTGAGGACATCCGCCTCTGGGGTAGTTAAGCTGCCTCTAAAACAATATACATAAAAATCCCAATATAATAAGAAAGACAGCCCTGAAAAAATTTTACTCGTTTTCAGATTGAAAAATGTCATTGTCTGCTTGTACAGAGCACCTGTGAATCCCAGGGGTCCAGTTTAGCTCTTCCTTTCGTTTAAAATCATCAAAGCATTTTCTTTTTCTTCATGCTAAGAACATGTTTGTGCTGCAAAGCTAGTGAGCGGGAACCACTGAAATCCCGTCTTTTGTGTACGTCGGATTTGCATACCTGAACAGATGGCAGATACTGACTTGAATTACAAACTCAGGTTTATTTGGAACCCAATAAAAGGTTGGGGGAGGCAGGAAAGAGACATGTATTTTTTGTGAAAACCCAGTAAATATGTGTAAGAATCAGAATGAAAACAGAAATGTTAAATCTTTTATTATATTTATAGAGAATATATGAGTACTACACTGCTAAAACATAACCATGTATCCAGCTTAGGCAGTAGCTATGTACAGTCAAACTGCAGTGACCATAGAAGGGACTTTCTGAAATACAGTAGTGGAAATTCCAGGGGACAAAATTGTATTTGTTATCATTATTAAATATATGTACTTTTTGAACAAGATTGCCATGGACTGCTTACTTTGTTTGCCAGGTTGCTATGTAGAAAGGATTATCTAAGCACAAAACCAACCAGCAAGACAATGAGGTGACAAGAGGATTGCCAGCACCTTTATCTTCACCCATCAGAGACTATTCCTTTGAATCTGGCTGCTGACTTGCCTATAAATCCCCAGTGAGCTAAAAGGCACAGGGTGGGATTTCCCTTGCTTAATATGAGCCCTCTGCAAGTTGCGCATCTAGTCTCTGGTCATTATGCAAGCTCTGTTTGTCACCAGTGGAGGCTGATAGGTGTCTCCAGTTCTTCTCACCTTAAAAAAGAGGTCCAAAATGGTGGGAATGAATTACTGCTCAGCAACACGTAGCAGTTCCCAGATAACAAGGGAGGGAATAGGGTCGGCCGGTTCAGATGAGAACCCAGCTTTTAGCTGTAGGAAGTCACACCAATATAAACAAAAGTATTTGCTGATGAGTTTTCTGCACCTCTGGACTTAAAGTCTTCAAGTTGTAGGGACTCGTCCTTCCTTTGCTAAGCTTAGCACCGCCATGCAAACTGGTGATCAGCCTTGCAGCTTCAGATGGAGCATTTCTGTTGTTGATCCCACAATTCTTCTAAGTACTCTTTTCTTCATCTTCCTACCTTTTCACAAATGTGTTTCCTACAACAACTGATCTGAAGACCTCCCAAATCAGCTGAGGTCTTTTTTCTGGTGTTCGCAGTAGGCTTGGCACCGGGCCCACAATGAACCTGTTTGATAGATCTGAAAATGCACTTTGACTTCAGGTCACTGGGGAAAAGAGCAGTGCTGAGCTTTGGATGCAAGTTGGAAGCACCATGGCTTTATGGGGCCTTTTTTAGGTGCTGTTTGTCTGCAGAACCCAATGGAGTCAATGGAGCAGCTGTGAAGCACTTAAAGAGGGTTTTGAAAACTAATCGATCACTGGACAGCAGTCCAGGATCCATAGTGACAAAAGCGATTTTGTTCAGGCTCTTCTGCCTGGAAAAATAGGTGTCGAATTTATTCAGCAAGACAAAGGACACAAATCAGCATCTGTTGCTAAAGGTGTTGGTCTTGTACTTCTCCTGTAAATGGGCTGATAAATATTAAAATTCCCGAATATCAAGGTTTACAGATCCTAAAAGTAAGTAACAGTTACTTTCCTACTTTTGCACTTGACATCACTTGATTTTTGCAACGAAGTCCCTTCGTGTGTAGCTGCAAAAAGGTTGGGTCGGGTTTGCAGCAGGCTTTTCAGTCTCCAGTGGACCGGTGAGGTGGTTTGTCAGTCACTCCCCGGAGGGAGCTCAGCATGTATCTGCCCAGGCCAGCAAGGTGGCTGTGGTTAATGTATGGAAGAAGGGAAGGGAGGGTGGGGAAAGACTCGGTGGTAAGTATAGCTTTGCTGTATTTCTGCCAGGCAAAGCGTGGGCTGGCAGGTAAACTCGGTGCGTTGCTGGGTCTGGGGCTGCTGTTTGTTGTAAGGGAGTTTTAGGCTGGCACGGATACACCCCCTCCACAGCTGGTGGGACAAAAACCTCTAACCCGAGAGGAAGCTGACCCTTTATTTGCCCCTTGGTAATTAAGCTTTAAACTTTACTCTTCAAAGCTCCCCAAGCTCATAAGGGCCTTGCTCATCAAGAAGTGAGCAGAAATTTCAGGGACACTATTGCTGTGTGCAGTAGTTTGGCGTTTGCCTGCCTCTTCCCTACTTTTTTAATACTCGGTGGTCACAAACGGTCAATTTTCTCTTCTGTTTCCCCCTCCACGCAGCTTCCCTGGAGCATAACAAAACTGCTGGGTACAGCCCCGGGGCCTGCTTTTCCTATTAAAAATTTACCGTAGCTCTGTGGACTGAGAGCTACAAATCACTCACGTGCAGAAAGACAGCCGTGTGGCAAACTCATTACTAGGTGTGACTCCACGGTCCTTCGGCAAGCTCCCTGCCTCCTGGTTATGTGACTTGTTTGCATCGGAGGCGGTCTAGAGCAGGAATAGCGCGGGGGAATACCGGGAGAGGGTTCAACTTCATGTCATCGCTTCTCATTGAGAGAAATGTGCTCCCTCAGAAGTGAGTGAGTGTCTTATTTGCAGCAGGTTTTCTGTCAAGGGAGCTGATTGAGCATTGATTCCTAAGCCGCATGCATTGGCATGCGTTTCCCGGAGCATGTTTGCATTGCCTGTAATTGTCTTTCACAAAGACGGCTTGCAGATGTATGTGGGGGGAGGACAGGTGAAATCATTTTGAGTCCTTTCAGTATTTCATATCAAAAGAAGCCTGAAATACGATGCTTTCTGTTATCGAGGTACAGACAATTAGCTGTTGTTAGAAACACAGGGTGTCGGGGTAGAACCTAGACTAGGATCTGGGGTTCACTTGAGCATCTCTCTCTGCTGCCTGCCTGCTGATGCCAGGGCAATGAAAAACCCAAGAGAGAAGAAGTAAGAAGAGGTTTATTGATTAAGGGTGAGGTTCTAAACTGGTTTTAAAATTTTGGTTAATATCTAAAAACAGGACTACTGCATTTTTGAGATACAGATCATAAAGAAATGTATTTATCAATGTTTGTATGAATAGCACTCTTCTACCTATAAATGTAAAAATCTCCCAATTCATTGTATCTCCTACAACCAGAAAAGATAGACTCAACCTAAAACAAAGAAAAGAAACGCCATCGGAGGCTTTATTTCAAAATAACTTCCCTCTTTTCTGTTTCATTGAAGGAAACAGAAGTATTGTCCTCTGCTTATAGCACAGGGATGGCTGTTAGATAAAATGGTTTTTTTTCCTCCCATCTCTACCTGCCCCAGACAGCTTCTTTCAGAGTTGTCCATGTGTGGGATTGGACTTGTGTTTCCTGTCTACCCCACTGAGCTGATCTGATTCTCTGCTCGGTCACCGATCCTCATGAAATCTGTGAAAACTTTGGATTTTGGAGACCTTCTTTGGTTAAAAGCAGCCAGGAGGGCTCAGACGTTGTTCAGGAGACTGATGGAGGGATGGACAGACTGATCTGGGATCCACACCAAAAATATCTTTTTCACCCCACGTCAACCCGAGTGTTATTGAGGGGGGTATTTAACAGGTACTGATAGCCAATGCGTGAGGCATTTACTCCATAGCGTTAATTACCTGGGCGCTTGTGCAGCAAAGCTCACATCCATGTGCCCTGTTATTGGGCAGGCCAGCAGCCTGACATCCCTCAGTCTACCATGCCAACACATTAGCCATTTGAAATTATGGGGTTTTTTTGGTGGCTTAACTTTTAAAACACTGTTTTAATTCAGCTAAAATGTTTCTGTCACTTCAGAGGACAGGGCTCGAGGGTGGGAACACAGATTTGCAATTGCCAGGTTCACAAGCTCTTGCAGCTTCTGTCTTTGAGCAGCTCTCTGAGTACAAACTCTTCCCTGGAAAAGCCTTCAAAGCGCCTGCGGGTGGCCTTTGTGCTGGAAAGTGGTCTGTCCATCCCCGTGAGAGCCACCCACATCAGATCGTAAGTCTTTGAAAAATGACGTCAGGCAGATTTTTGAGAGGAGGCTGGGTTGTGTTAGCAGCTCGATTCCCCAAAGACCCTGCCCTGAAGACCTCGGCACTGCAAGAGCGAGGGATTTTGGGGGGCAGGTGGCAGAGCCACCCCCCTGAAACGGCTAAGTGAAAGTTGAGGATGGGACATGGAGCTGCTGGAGGTTGTGAAGGATGAGATGAGTTTCTGATGTGATCTTGAGGTGTGTGATCAGCACCCAGCAGCATCGGTGGGAAGTCCTCCAGGAAGCACCCACAGGCCTTGGAGCTCATCCTGCAAAAGGCCACCATCGCAGTTTGGGAGTGGGGAAATGGGAAGCCACACTCAAAGGTAACGCAGAGCAGAAGCTCCCCCATCTGTAAAACTGGGAGGATCTTCTGCCCTAACATTTTTATCAGGGCACTTGCTGTAACCGCCCCAGCAAAAGTTCCTCTCTCAGATTTATTGCTTATCACTTTCCAAAGAGCAATTAAGTAAAACATTAGTGTGAAACAATTTCAGAGGGATGAAAAAGTCCATTTTCACAGCATGGCTTCTGAATGGAGGAGTTAGCTATCCCAACAGAAAATGTCTTAAATCAGTGCTTAACTCTCCAGTCCCTGTAGAGGCCACCAATTTGTGACGGTTTATGGATTAATTAGATTTTACTTTGAACCCCAGGGCTATTGATAAAAACTTCAGGCTTTTTACTGATGAGTTTAAGTCTTACCTTCTTAACAACCACACACAATACAAACCTTCTTATTTAGTTACTTAAGCAGGCAGTAAAATTGCAAGTTACAAAACCAGCCTTTATTTATGAAAACGACAGCGTAGCGGGTGTTGCAGCCAACATTTTAATGTGCACAGCTGTTTTGTCAGGCACCTTTGAAGAGGAGAGAGGGAAATGAAAATGAGCCTCCATCCCACTGGTCAGCAGGTGATCACTGCAGAAGGTGGCCTTTGGGCTGGGTCCTTTGGGTGCCGGCTCCAGGAACCAGCTGAAGGCAAGGGGGAAGGTGGAGGAGACCTGGCCAGGGGGAGTGGGCTGCTGTCAGGACCCCAAGGGGGCAGCTCTTTGATAGGACTCTCCTGCTCTTTGCCACAGCTAAAATAGTCCTTGGAGTAAGCAGGTTTCTTGCATGCTTTTCAGCAGCTTCCATGGGGCAGTATTTCCCATTTCGCCCCAAGCCCTGGGCTTGCAGCTCTGCCTTGGGAGAGGACACCAAACCGCATCATTCCTGTGGAGCAGCTAATGAGGGCTCCATGTGGCTTCCCCTTCCCTCTGTGCACGTCATGCCTTACCCATAGCGGGTTTCCTCCTACCAATTACTGGCCTGAGCCCATAAACAAGGTGACACGTGCGATAAGCTTCAGCAAGCGTGATTTGCAGGTTTAATGGCAATTAAACACAGCAGCAACTTCAGCCACCGAGCTCGACGTGACTTGGGATGTGCAAAGGAGGGTATCTCCTTAGTGGGAAGGTGCTGCTTCTGCCAGCTGACATTGATAGCGGTGAGTGGTGCACGATGGCTGGTGCAGGGCATGCAGG
This sequence comes from Burhinus bistriatus, assembly GCA_013397275.1. Lineage (NCBI taxonomy): Eukaryota > Metazoa > Chordata > Aves > Charadriiformes > Burhinidae > Burhinus > Burhinus bistriatus. Next base: position 230,615 of record VYXH01012333.1, on the reverse strand, counting down.
GGGTGTGCAAGCAGCTCAGCCGGGCTGAACCGGGATGTGGATCTGACCAGTGCTGCCTTGAGGGAACCAGGGGCAAACAGAGCCTAGGATATGCCACAGGAAAAGTTAATAAGTGACATTTCCCTCAGAGATGGGTGTCCTGAAGGGACAGGAGGGAAGATTTCATTTACAGCTGAGCACAAATGACCTCAGGATAAAATGTGTCAGAAACCATCTCAGCAAGGACAGTCATGTTTTGCTTTTTTCAAGAGCCACCACACTAATTATTAACTCAGACAAATGAAACCAGAGGGCAGGCAGAGGAAAGACAAGGCGTAGATGAGGCGCAGCTCTCCCACAGCTGGAACCTTGCAAAACCAAGGCTGTGGCCGGATCATCCACCCTTCTGGTGCCCACCACCCTTCTCCAGCTCTGCTGACCTGTTTCTGCCCTCTCCCACCCTGGGGCTGCTTTTCTGACACTTTGTAAGGAGCGACTTCAGGAGGTGACCCAGCTGAAAAAAATTGGCTTATTTGCTGGGCTGGTTTTCAGCTTCCCTGAGCCTATATACATTCTCGCATGTGAGAGGGGACAGGAACACACGGTTGGGGTGGTGGGTGCCTGTCACCCAACTGGCCAGGGCAGCCCCTGCGACCAATCCAAGGTGCTGCAGAACTACACCCTCAGGTGTTCTGCTCCCAGGTGGGACCTTTCCTGATGGCTCAGAAACAGAAATCAAAGACCCTTTTCTTCATTTAAACGTGAAAGCAAATTTCAGATGTGAAAGCACACTGGTCTGCACGTGCTTGCTTCAGCAATGGGTCTGCCTCAGCCTTTGTAGCAAAACCAGCTCAATCTTTCACATCCACAGGCCAGAGGCAGGAAAATCTCTGTTTCTCCTGCGTGGGAGAATGAGGACATAGCAAGCTTGGGCAAAGGTGTCATTGCAGTTGCTAGTTATGGGGCCGTGCTCCATCAGCGTGCAGTGATAACTGTGACAGGTCACCAACACTTCTGGCCCAAATCTCTTGCAAGAGAATCTGGATGGTTTTAATCAGCTATTAAAACTTCTGCAGCCTCGAGATTGCCAGAGGCGATGCTGCAGCTAGGCTAGACAGCTTGGTTCAAAGCCCCAGGTGAAAAGATGTTGATGCTTGGGCAGTGAAAGCTTTTAAGAATATAAAGCTGCCAACATAATGTGTCCTGGATGATGCTATGTAGCTAAGAGAATTTCAGAAATAGAGTGAAATGGTTATAGTTTAATTATTTTTCCTCATAAAGAAGCAGTGCAACCTCAGAAAATAAACATTTTTAGAATGACTAGAAACTGCACAGAAATAAGGGAAACCATGGGGGGGATGTGGGGGGTGTGCCGATTGCAGCATTAAAGACAACTCCTGCCTCACCAGTGGCTCTCACTGTCTCAGACCTCCGTTAGGCCAGTTTTGATGACTGCCTAACTTCTTTACTTTGAAGAGATATGTAGCAGAGCAAAGCTCCGTGGTCTTCTGGGGCTACCACAGCACAGGTGACACATGGCCCAACTCTGAGAACATGGATTTAGGTAAAATGAGAATGTATCTGTGCCTTTTCCCAAAACTGAAACCAGTTCTAACTTTTCTCCTTTCTGAGCTCATAAAATAGCTGGAATTGATGCTTTTAAAAGCATGCCTTATCCTTTCCAGCAGCTGGGTTTCTCTACTGAACCAGCAAATCTTTCACTACTTGCTCCACAACGGTCAGTGTGGCTGGAGTATCTCCACTGCAGTTTCAGGAGCTGGTGCAACATCTGAAGGGTGGACAGGGAGCTGAAATGGAGGGTCCTCACTAGGCAAGGCTGCCTGGAGACTGTTTCAGGCCTAGGCCAGGCACAGCAGCTGCAGAGCTGCTTTAAATCCCATGGAGACATGTGTGTCCCTAAGGGCTTAGATGCCTCTGGATGCAACTAGGAGAGGATGGGCTCCACAGCATCTCCTTTGGGAGGTATTCAGTACACCTCAAAGCCAAAACTGCACCTTGGACAGGTATTTCAGTGTGTTTGTCCTATCAAGAAACCACTGGGAAAGGGAAGGGGGACAATTACTCAGGGTCTACATCAGCTGTCTTTACGGTACATCTACAGTAATGGAACTGGGGCGAAGCAGATCCCCCGAGTAGGGCTGGTTGTCTTGTGCCGTGCAAGGACAATATATTACCACATGCCAAGGGCCCCTTTCACAGCATTTAATTTAAATGTTTCATCCATGGATGCATCTGGATGTGACCCCCCTGTCCTTTCCCGGCGGCTGAGTGTGGATGTGAACCTTTGACTGCACTGGGAGTTTCACATGGAGCTGCGCTGATGGCTTTGCATCAGCAGCACCTGGTTAAAAAGTGCTTGCCTTGCTATCCTGGGGTGCCTCTGGGTGCAGTTATTCATCACTGCTGTTTCACAGAGTGCCTGTCAGGTTGTAGATTCAGCTCCTCCAAGGCTGCTGAAATGCGCAGAGCATTTGATGCATAAATCCGTGCAGTTGTTAGCCACGGTTGTCATTCCCCTTCTCCTCCGGATCTGATGTCACGCCGACTTGCTGAGGGGGCAGGGATGGGGCAGAGCTGTCTGTGTGAATTCAGCAAGGAGCTGCCAGTGCTTTAGTGCAGTTTGTCTCTGATCTGGCAAACCCCACGGATGCTCAGAATTTTCTTTTTTCTCAGAGCTGTGCTCTCTTTTCCAAATGGAAAAGATGACATATTTAGGTCTGCTCTCCAGAAAGAGGTTTTAAACTACCTACAGCTGAGTGCAGTCCCCCAGTTTGTCCATGCCTAGGCACCAAGAAGGGACTCGCGTGTCTAAGGTATGTGCTAGTCTCATCTCCAAGGCGTGTTCGTGCAGGGCTTGGCAGAGCGGCGTCTGACCCCCGCACCTCTCGCGCCCGCAGCGATAGGTAGGGCGATGAGAGATGCTGGTGCCCCAGCCTCTGAGTGAGAAGCTGGGCTGGCAGATGGCCTGGGGCTGTGATTAGAGCATGTAACACACTTACTGTGTCTGTAAGTGACAGCAAAATGCTCCCTTCCCCACCCCCAGCCCAGGTTTTTCCTGAGTTCTTGCATTTCAGACTGTGTGCCGGGACCAGGGAGGACATGCTGCTCCCCAGGGGCCGCACTCCCAGCTGTGCTGCAGCTGCCCGAAAGGCACAGTTTTTCACTCAGCAGGTTTTGTTTTCTTGGGCTGTTATGGCTATCTGGCCTCTGGTGCAGACCCAATTGGGAGCCCTGACATGGAGACTTGATGTCTGCCTGCACTCACCCCCATAGACCCACCTTGGGACCCTGTGTACCTGCAGCTCCCACTGGTTTCTCTGCGTTTTGAGATGGCTCCCTGGGCGAGACGTTGCAAGGCTTTACATACAGTGCAGAGTTTTCTGTGGGGTTAAAACCCTCCGTAGCATGAAGGATGGGAGACCCTCGAAACGAATCTGAATCCAACCATTCCTCTGATGAATGAGCCCCAACTCCCACCACCTCCACCAGTGACAGGGGCCTAATCCATGTCATACGGACTCTCCCGCTTTGGGAAATCCCACCTAAGCACCTGGCCTGTGCACTTACTGTTAGCTGGGAGAGAAAAACCTCTCTTTGCCTTCAAGCACTGCACACCGGCATGAAAAAAAAGCTCTTTCCAAAAAGCCTCTCGGCACCTGTTGCTTAGTGCTCAGCTGAAACACTAAGCCCACATTGGTGACTTTGCAACAGTCTCCATAGTGATTAATTGTACCTTCGCAGACAGGGCATCGTGACTTGGCAGGGGAAATCGGATGCAGAAGCAGAAGGCCTCCTTGCTTGTAATAAACTGGGGAGAGACACATTTGATTCAGCAGCCCTGCTCTGTGGTACCACTGCTGCTCCTCAGCCTCTCCAGGTCTGCAGAAGGTGCTCAGGCAGCAGCACGGGGCTGAGGCGGAGATGGAGAATTCCCCCTGTAACCCAGATGAATGATTTCATGGAAGATGACACTTCCCTGCCTACCACACCTGATCCAAATGCAGAAGTGATGAGAAGGCACAGGCTGACAGCACCAGAGGATGAAAATCCTCGCAGTGTTTGCTGACGCGTGTGCTGAACGATCCTTCCAGGAAATGGGGATGTGGCATCCACCTGAGCCCACTCACCTCCTGTTCTGTGGGATACTTGGGCGAACTTCTTACGAGAATGATTTAAGGATGGTCAAACATTACAGGGAAGAAAGAATGTCATAAAACAAATATCCTCCACATTTTCTGTCTTTGCAGATGCATTCTGGGAGAGCCTAGCATCTGTGTACTCAGGCAACTGCTCTTCTTTCCAGCTCATCCTTTTCTCTGGATATTTTCTGCTTCTCAGACTGTGGTTGTCAAGAGAGCAGCTTGCATGGACAGTGTCATCTTCAGGGAGTCATGTCTCATCTTTATTCAGTTACCTGCAATCCTCTTTGAACGAAGACCCCAAATCTCTAGCTCACAGCTAGATTAGAAAACCGATTAGTTACCTGTGCATCCCATGTTAGAAGGATAGGATTATATGGCAGTTATAGAGGATCAGACTCAGCCTATTTAAAGTCATGCTGACACCTTGGAAACAATTTTTACAAGCATTTTACACTGAGCAGCCTTACCTCAAATCCTTTCAGGCATGTTAAATGAAATCTTAAAAGTCGGTTTCTTAAAACCATTGTGGTTTGTAATTTGTGCTCAGGTGATTAGAAACAAGAAAGGCAAACTGCTGGCAATTACCCTTGTCATTCTCGGTCTCAAGTCGCAGGCAGCACCATGGTGACGGCACTGCTTAGGCCCTGGCACAGACCTGGAAACATGATACAGCTGTGTGCGGGTTTTTTTTCATCTTTGGGAAAAAAAGTAATTGATGCATTGGAGCAGCTTCAGAGTTTTAAAGAGCTAGTGGATCATTAGGGTTACAATATTTTTTAATAACTAGTAATTTAACTTCAGGGTTACAGTCATATATTCCTGTATTTTTACTATACATTAATATTGTAGATGAATATATAACTCACAAGTGAGTGTCTATTACCTGATTCACACACAAGGTAAGTGGGAGCAGGCAGGCTTGCAACATTATTAGTTGTGTTTTCTGTCCCTCAGTGTGTCTGTCTGTCTTCCAGTCATTTCTGCACTGCTGGCCAAGCTCAGCTGCAGTTCACAGGGATGCAGCAGTGGCAGAAATCACATCGGTGCTAGAAGTTCCATGAAAATGCACAGGGAGACAGAGAAGGTAGAGCTTGTACTCCCACAGAGGATGAGCTGCAGGCTGCACTCAGCTTGCAAGAGAAACTGTGTCTGCTCAGGATGTAGATGCTGTGATGGACGTAGGTCCTGTGACCACCACAGCTGTCGGAAAGCCTCAGTCAAAGCGCATGTCCTCCACGGGCTCCCCAGACCCTGGCCATGGGACTGATCTGTGGGAGGCTTGGCTTAATTACTCCCTCTGCTTATGCAACTACTCTTTTTGTTCTGGAGTGCTGCCCTCCCTGCCCCATCCTCCCTCTTTAAAATACAACCAGCTACTCCAACTGGCTATTAAGTTTGTCATCTCAATCATTCTCAAATCCCTGGCAAGCACCAAGGGCTTTTCTTCTTTTTTTTTTTTTTTAACTCACATTCTAAAAATCCTTGTGCACAACTTCTCCATATTTGTCCCTAGTCTATTGTAGAAGCTATTCTTCCAGGACCAAGTAGCTGTGAGGCTGTAAAATGCATCCTAGGGAGGTGTTTTTTCCAGCGAGGGAGAGCCATGCTCCTGACGGCCATGGAAAGGGAGATAAGATCAAGTCTAACTAATGCCTTCTCTGTTGCTGATCAGGTCCGTCACCCAGATGCATGTGCCGGTGTTGACCAGCACAGGCTGTGGGAGACATTCGTAACTCCTGCACTAAGGCACTCCTACACTGCACTGAGCTCACGAAATTAGGCAGTGAAGCTTCCTTCCTAGTCAATGGGGAGAGGCGGGCTCCTGCTCTGAGTCAATCGGTAGAGGAGCATGACTGAATGATCTGCATTTGCCCTGGGAAGGAGCCGACCCGTCTCAGCTGGCTGAGGGAGGCGGCTGAGTACCTCTGTATATATCTTTGGAGAAGTTGCAGCTTCTAATAAAATCTGCTTCTTTCGCAACTTTGAGTCAAGTGCACTTGGGCTCCTGTTCAACGGGCTTGGTCGCCTGCAGCTTTATTCTGCCTTTATTCCTCGATGTGTTGCTGCATAAGCAGTACAAATATAGCCTGTTTTCCAGCGAGGATCCCTTCCAAAGCTGCCGTGCTTGAACAGAGGGCAACTGGAAGGGGCAGAGGGAAGGAGTTTTTGTTTCTTCCACATCTACTTGTTTTCCAGTAGTTTTTTTTCTCGCTTCTTTGGGAACAGAGAAAGGGGAGAAGGTTGCCAGGATTCGGAAGAGCTGCTATGAGCAGCAACCTGCAGAAACTGGGGGAAGCCAAAGTTGGGGAAACGGATCCTCACAGCCAATTGAGACACCAAACCCATCATTTCTTTTCACACATGAGACCAGAGTACCCTTAAGAAAGAAACATGAACAAAAAAACCCTCTCAAAAGCACAAACACTACGGAAAAAGCAAAGGTCCTAACAGACTTTTCTCTAAAAGGGAACCTAATGATGATGGATGCATCAGCTCCATGAGCCAGCATCTATGCTCCTCCTGATAGGCATCTTCTGAGGCAGAAGGGGTGGGTTTCTCCCACAGCACCGGCACCCAGAAACATCTGAAACCCAGACTGCCTCCTGTCCCTTCCCCTGGAAAGGAGCTGCATATGCATTGAATGCCAGCAATCACTGTGCCTTACAGCAACAATCCAAGGGAACAGCATGGGGTTTACTGGGCAATAAACATCCTGCTGGTACATTATCTTCCTGTGAAGTGTCAGACTGATGACCCAGGGACAGTGCTGTTTTATAGCAGTCATTCCCAAGGAGAGGAGCTAAATCTACCAGATCTCTCACCCCCAAAGGGTAGTGGGATACCAGTCCTTGAAGTATCTTGCAGTACAAGCAGAACTGGTGTGTCTTCATATTTTAGGCTACAGGAGGATAGTCAAATCAGAGAGATAGGCACTTCAAAAAAAGACAGCCAAAGTAAAAAAAATAAATAAAAGTATTTTTAGCCCAAATTCCCAGCTGAAGAAAATCAGTGATGCCTCACTGAACTCAGTGGATGTAATGTAACTTATGGCTCGCCACAGTAATGAACTGACAGATCTGATCTTGGGTTCAGGTTCTGACCCAGGCTCAAGCATTGGGGATTTTGGTTGTGGGGTGGTTTTTTAACTGTTTCCCTAACTAGCAAAACTGGTTCCCTAACTAGCTTAAACAATAAGTATTAGGAATGGCTTTTCTTGGAAAAGGAAGCACAATGCTTTTTCTATCCTTGCTTTTCCCTTTGTTTCTCTCCCCATGCTAATGGTTTCAGTGGTCTATGTACCACTTGAGGATGGAAGGACTGCTCCTATCACAGGTCTAAGGCACCACAGGGCTTGGCGGGACTCCTGATCTTCAATGGTTGCTGTTATTTACGTATGTGTATCTCTGTCCTTACACATGATGCCTGGAATGTCTGTGAAAATGGTTGCTTCTGCAAGATTTTAGAAAGTTTCATGATTAGCATTTTAATTTTTTTTTAATGTAATTTGTGCAAATTTGATAAATAACTATATTTTAAAGTTCACATAAAGTTTATACTTACGTTTTGAAGTTCAAGACTTCTGCTGAGGTGCCTTAGCTAAGAGAAGGAAATGTTGTTTGTTGCGTCAGCTGATGGTGATTCTCTCTCACCACTCGAATGTGTGGCAGGGCCCGGGAAGAGGTAAAAAGGGGGAATGACAGGAGGTGGGGGGGACTTGGAACATAGCAGCTGTGCTTGTCTGTAGCAGGCAATGTTAAGGGAAGACAAACAGTAACAGGCTATAAAGGCTTTCCAAATGAAAAGCAGACTGCTAGAGAGCCAAAATTGAAGAAAAATACGTGGACAGTCAGAGCGGGAAGAGTTACTGCTCTGTTGCTAGGTGATAGATCTGTTATAATGCTAATGACAATAAAGGATGATACTGGTACCAATAAAACATCTTTCATCTGAGAACTACCAAGGGTTCTCCAGACAGCGAGGCTGTATTATTCCCATTTACCAGAGGCCCAGACAGAGATGAATTGATTTGCCAAAGGTCACGCAAAGCAGCACTGATGGATTTCGGAATAAGAAATTGTCCTATTTTAGTTCTATTAGGCCAATGATTGCCATAAAGTCTTTCTTTGCAATCAGTCCCTTCCCCCTCCCCTCATCAATCACCCCTATGTCCCTCTCTCCTGAGGGGACACCCCTCTGTCTTGTTTGTATTTCTTGTCCTGTTTAGATTACAAGCTCTTCTGGCCCTGGAGCACAGCTTACCAAGGATTGTGAAGGGTGGAGCAAACGCATGGGCCAGGCTGTGCTGTTTTGGGGCTGCACGAACAAGAAATCACAGGGCCCAGCTGGACATAGCAGGTGTGCAACATAGGATGGGACCATATTATGAGCTCCACAGTGGCCCTGGCTGGGCTGTGATCTTGGGCTGTGGCTCCTTCATCAGCAACCTGGGGCACAGGCTCCCTGAGCCCCTAGTCTGATACAATCTCTCCGTGCCATACGTGAGTTGGTATCTCCTGGTGGTAGGTCTGGTATCTGCTAAGCTCTTGAGCTGCCCCAGGAACAGGGTTGCTTTTGCTTAGGACATGGGGCAGGAAGTCCTATGCACCTGGCACTTTCCTGTCCTCTTGCACTTGGGAGCAGAAACGTTGTGATAAGCCTGAAAGCTTCACATAAGATGGTACTAGCTTGCTAGCCCTTGCTTGCTGACTTAGGACAACAAATTGTGTTAAGCACCTGTTTCTCCCAGACACTCTGACCAGGAAAAATCCAAGGGGCACCTCACTGACAGCAACTGTGTGACTTCAGGGTGAAGGGCTTCTATGTTGCCCCCCCACGACTTTGTGTTAGACACTTACCCGCACCACAGCCTGTGAAATGCTGAGAGGCTGTGTGAAGAGAAATGCAAATGTTCCTCAACCCACCGAATAACAGCTCTCCTTGACTATCTGCACGGCTCTTCCCAATGCTGGGCTCCTCAGGCATGAATCAGTAAAGGCATGAGTCAGGCATAATTTTTTCTGTCATTGTTTCCCATTAGAGATCGTGAGGGAAACACAAGTGAGCCTAAATTCTAGCGCTTGTAGGCAAATAGCATTTCTGATTTCCGTTTGAAGAACAGAGTTTCCATGATGACAAGGAGCAGCCTGCAGTTTCTTGATGAGCTGATGTAGTCTAGCAAGGACAGCAGGGTGGGAATGCAGGGGGGATGCCTAGATGAGCAGTTTGAGTCATCGTTCCCTCAAGGGTCTGGGCTGGACGTATATCCCACCGGGTGTTTCCTATGGTGCTTCCAAAGGCACAAACCCAGCAGCTCCCACTATCTCTAAGAGGAGTACTGGGCCCCTTGTAGGCATGAAAACTGGGCTTTTACAATCTTTATTTCATGTTCTTCATGTGTAAAATGCATCTCATTTATCTCTAACTGTCACTGTGAACATTTGGCTAGTCTTTGTACAATACAACCGAGACACAAATTGCATTTGCAGTAGGTGCTAAGAGGTTTAATGACTCTTTTCTCCTGTTTTTCCTACCTCTCAGAGTCTTGGCAAGTTTCCTCAGTCTCAGGTATTTCAGCACAGGAGGACACAGCCCCAAAGCAACTGAAGTACAGGAGCCACATGGCAGCTTTGTGGTTTTCTTTCAAATTATGTAGAAGACCAAGACAATTTAAAACCTCAGGGCATGTCTATAAAATAGATCCTACTGGATTGTTATATCCTCCTAATTGAGGTAAGGCTGGCTAGCTGACTAGCTAAGAACTAGCTGGGATGTTTGCCCCAGTCCAGCAACACGTGTTGTAGGCATGAATTTAAGGTTAGCATGTGCGTTACCGTATTGGGACTGTTTTCCCTTTCCATGGCTGGAAAAGAAAATTCACTAAAACTCCAAAAACATGAACTGGCACTTTTTTAGGTGAATGCACACCCTGGGCAAGCAGGGATATTAGGAGCAGTGGGGTGAGGTAAAGCCAGCTAACGAAAACCCTGTTGGCAGCCTCACGGCACTTACAGTGTAAGCGCTGCTCTTAGATTTCACGTTACGCTTGAGCCTGGCTTGCAGGGGACCCTGGAAGCTCTGCACATGATTAATTCCTTCCAAAAGGTGGAGATGCGAGATGGATGGGTAAAGCTAGCTCTGCTCAGGGAACTCTGAAATATCCCCTGTGCTGCTCCTCTGCAGGTGATAACAGAGAGCAGCTGCAAACAGATGTGGTGTCTTTGGTGAGCCGCATCCTCTCTTTCTCCCCTAAGCTTCAGGGACTTGTCCCCATGGAGAGGATGGTGGCAGCAAGGCTTAAGTAGGTGGTATTTTAATCAATCAGTTTGGTGAGATACAGCAGTCACTTCTCCCAGCAGCTCTCCTGACTCTTGAGCTTCCAGTTTTGTTGCACACCAGCGCACCTCCCACTCCACATGGCCCAGGGAGTGTGATGGGGAGGAGGCAATGTCTCAAGATGCAGCTGGGAAAATACCGTCTTACAAGGTTCCCCAAGCACTCTCTCCAGAAAGGCTTGTCCAGAGCAGCAGTGCTATGCTGGGACCCCATGCCCATGTCCCACAGGCCAGGACCAGCCCCTGAGCTCTCCCATGAGCTGTCAAAGCGGACAGAAGCAGCCAAATAGCCCTGCAAAAGGGCTGGATGCAGGGATGGTGTCTAGCAGGAGGGAGGTGGAATGAGCTGATCTTAGACAGAATTGTTTAAAACTTTGCAGTTGGGCTGATCTGTGGTAATAAAACTCCCACACCTTCACTCCCAAACCATGACCAAGAGAAACAATGCTTATTTTCAAACGAGCCCTGCAATGCAGGTAAGGGCTCTGTGCAACACACAGGAACAAATTTATATTTGGGACACTAGCAGGAGGTTAAGCAGAAAAAATAACCTCAAGACTACACTACCATTTTCTGGTATTCTCTGCATATGGACAAAAAACAGTAGACCCAAACTAGTTCAGAATTGCTCCAGGTTTGCACCAGTTGCTCAATGTGGGGTCTGGACTATGCTGCATCTGAACAGGAGGACCTGAACTATTTGCCTTTGACTTACAGCCAAGACTTTCCTCAGGTAGTCCCTTTCCAAAAGCAGCACTAGGCTTTCTCTCTCAGCTACAGCCTTGGTGGAAGGCAAACTACTAGGCAAGGTCCTGCAGATACATCCCAGATAAATCTGTTTCACAGCCAAGCTCTCTCCACAGCCCACCCTTCCCTTTGGCAGTCCCCTTCAAGTCGCCCCCCCCCCCGCCAGTCTCGG